>WNWK01008503.1:7500-84059 GCA_009830355.1 Cherax destructor | reverse complement strand
GGGCAGATCAAGGGGGGGAAGGAGGGAGAGGGGGAGGGGAGGGAGAGAGGAAGAGTGAGAAGGGGGGGGGAGAGAGGGAGAGGGGGGAGGGAGAGAGGGAGAGGGGAGGAGGGGGGGGAGGGAGAGAGAGGGGGGGATGGAGGGAGGGAGAGAGAGAGGGAGGGGGGGAGGGAGATGGAGAGAGGGGGGGGAGGGAGAGGGAGGGGGAGGGGAGAGAGGGGGGGAAAAACTAATGGGGGGGGAGAGAGAGGGAGGGATAGAGGGAGAGGGGGAAAGGAGGGAGGGGGGAAGAGAGAGAGGTGGTAGAAATACCTTGGGGTGCAGTGATGAAATTACGGGTGTGTAAGACTTTAGGTGGGTATAGGGAGGGGTAGGTTTTGAGGACAATGGAGGGCATAGGTGGGTATGTGGAGCATTGGTTCAGGGGGCACTTGATGAAAGGAGATGAGGTGCAAAAGGCTCGAGAGGAGATTTTGGAGGGTGTTCAGAGGGATGTATAGATGGGGACGGGGAGGAGATGGAGGGCGTATTACAGTGCACAAAGTATGGAGACTTTTAAAAGGTATGAATTTGGGAAGACACCTGGGATTGACGGCTTCCCAAAGGATTTTTATGTGCAGAATTTGGGAAGCGATAAGAGTGTGTTTAACTGAGGTTTTTAATTATATGAAGGAGAGTGGTTCTATTGGGGTAGATCAACGCACAGGAGTGGTAGTGCTGGTGCCGAAGGGGGAGAAGGCGGAGATGATTCGAGACTATAGGGGAATATCGTTATGTGCCGACTAAAATTTTTTTGCGAGAATCTTAGGTAATAGGATGAAAAAAGTTTTGGGGAAGGTAATTGAGAGGGAGCAATTTGGGATACCGAGGAGATGCATGTAGGAGTTTGTAGAGGCCAAGGGGGGGGAGGTGTTTTGGCTGATTTGGAAACGGCCTATGACAATGTAGACAGGGACATGCTGTTGGACATCTTGAGAAGAAAGGGTTTTGGGGAGGAGGTTCAGGTACAAGTGAATGGGAAGGTAGGGGAGTCAGTGGATATGGAAAGAGGACTGAGAAGGGGGGTCCTTAACTCAATGTCTGTTTTCTTGTTACAGGATCCTTTTTATAGGGTTAGTGGTAGAAAGAGTGCAGGGGTGTGGCAAGGATGGGGATAGTGTTAGTGGAATTGTTGGTTTTGTGGATGATACTACTGTCATGGTAGAAGGTGAGGGGGGCCTGGAGTACATTGGGATTTGTATAAAAGATTTTGGGGAAGCTACAGGAATGAGGGTAAACCGGGCGAAATCGAAGTTGTTGGAGGTCAGTACATGGGTGGGGAGGGCGTTGGGGTGTAGGTATGGTTGGGTTGTGGTAGATAGGCTGAAAATATGTGGGGTTCTGTATTGCAATGACATAAAGATAGCTAGAGAAATAAATTCGGCATCAGTGGTTGAGGCTGCCATACAGAGGTTGGGAGGCTGGAGGCCTGGAGATGTAACATTATTTCAGAGGGTCATAGCCATTAATACTTTGATTTATAGTAAATTATGGTACGTTGCAGCAGTGTACCCATCAATGATGTGGATGTGGAGAAATTGCAAAAGAGGGTTTTACGGTATGTATGGGCGTATGGAAGACATTGGTTGAATAGGAAGATTGTTATGACGCTGGTGGGTTGGGGAGGGTTGGAACTTATTCCTTTGCGAGGGAGATTGCAAGGCATATATGTTAAGCAACGTTTTCTATGGGAGGGGGAATCTAGAGTAATGAGGGTGGGGCAGTTAATGAAGGAGATCAGGAGATGGTGGGGCGGGAAGGACCTTCTAGAGTGTGAGGCAATGTTGCAAATATTATTGGTAAAGTGGGGGTCTTGGGGAGGGGGGCGAAAGAGGAGTTGGTGCAGGGGAGGCAGTGTACCCTATGTACAATTGGGGGCGTTTTGGAATGGGTTACATCGTCTGAAGCTGCCTGCGAAGGTTCGCGAGACGGTTTATAGGTTTTTACAGGGGATTTTAGCTTCACGGGCACAGTTATCATGGGCATATTAAAGGAGGGAGGTTGTCCGAGATGTGGGCTTTCGGAGACTGCGTATCATGTCATTTACTTTTGTGAGGCTTTAGGTAGGGTGCGGGCATGGGTAGGCGGTGTGCTTCGGTGGGTAGGTGGTGTAGGTTGCCTTTTTTGAGGGTTTTAAGCATGGATGTGGAGGGAGTAGGTGAGGACGTGAGGAGAGCCATTCTGCATATTGTTGCAGATTACATTCATGTGTCTTGGAGTATGAGGGAGTTAGTAGGGGAGGTGAGGGTTAGGGTGTAGGAATCAAGTTGTATATGGTAGGGATTGGGGACAGGCTTTTCCTGAGGCCTATAGGCAGATGACTGTCGGGTTACTGTTAGGGATTGATAGGGCGAACGATTAAGATGGCTGGTCGGGGGAGGGGGGGAGACTGTTGTGAAAGTGGGGTGTAGCTAGGTATGGGTGGTGTGCATGATGTGTGGATTGGAGTGGGTGTTGGGTGGACAAGGAGTGGGTTGGTTGCAGAATGGGAATGTGGGTGACTGTTTACCTTGGGGCTTTTGGAAAATGCATTATGTCCTGGATTAAGGGGCACAGACTAAGGACTTGAGAGAAAGGTGTGTTTGTGCGACTTAAGACTTAAAAAAGGGGTGAGGGTGTCAGGGGTAGTGTGAAGGGGGCTTTCACTGTGGTTCATGAATCAGTGGCTGCGCTGGCGGTTAAGGTCAGACCGGTAGGTTTGCCGTTAGGAGTTATGCTATGGTTCATCTATAGCTAGTTTGGTATAATATGACGAGTGTTTCAGTGTTTTTGCCCTCCTATTTGTTTTGCAGGATGTTGTGATGTGAGCAGTATTGAAACCTGTGTGAAAGGTACAGCATGGTGTGGAATGTGGGATTATATATAATGTTATTACCTGTCAGTAGTGTACAGTGATATTCCGTGTAAAATACACAGATGGTTATGTTAGGTATCATTTATGTACACTGAGAAATTTTGTGAACTGTTGATGTACTAGAGCATGGTGATGCTGTGCCTGAGGTGACGTTTATAAATATATTTTGTAAGGTATGGAAGCATTTATTATGCTTGAGGAAGCAGTAAAGGGCACGCACTTTTATTATTTATTATGTGTGTTTTGTGTTTATTGCCATTGACGATGGCACTGAACGTGTGTAATAATTGCGTTATGGCGACTTTGTGGTTGGCCTTAAATGTATATATATAAAACGTGAGTCTGTTTTTCGTTGTTATAGGGTAGTTAGTGTCATTTTGATGGTGTTGTTTTGGCACATTCTTGTGTGCGTGTTTTGTGTATACTGTTTTATGTTTAGATTTTTGTTATGACCTTACCTGTAGTAAGGTGTCTACGTGATGTGTGTTGCTAGTATGAAAATTGTACGTTTAAAAAAAAAAAAAAAAAAAAAAAAAAAACTCTTGTGTGGAACTCTGTCAAACGCCTTCTTACAGTCCAAGAAAATGCAATCTACTCACTCCCTCTCTCTCTTGTCTTACTGCTGTGTGTGTGTGTGTGTGTGTGTGTGTGTGTGTGTGTGTGTGTAGTGCGTGTGTTAGTTACCATTTTGTCCTAGGCACATGTCGATTAGACACTAGGCCTGTTGTATATGTGTGTGTTTGTGTGTGTGTGTGTGTATGTGTGTGTGTGGGGGTGTTGTGAAACGACTCAGTGCTGAGCTAGGCCACTTGATCTGGGGCTTGCAACCCATTAGCCAGGTTCAGAAGCCAGGTTGCAACGGCAGGGCTGAGCGCTCGCTTTAAATGCTAACACCAGCTTAAGACGCGTTGTAAACTCCACGCTAGCGCCAGCAACTCGGTGGCGAATTCTAAAAGCATGTTGTAGTGTCAGCTGGTACTGTCGGGGGTGGGGGAGCTGGTACTCTTGGTGAAGCACCCTGCTGGCAGCTAGTACTGTGTGGCACTAGCTGAAGCACCCTACTGGCAGCTAGTACTGTGGCACTAGCTGAAGCACCCTACTGGCAGCTAGTACTGTGGCACTAGCTGAAGCACCCTACTGGCAGCTAGTACTGTGTGGCACTAGCTGAAGTACCCTGCTGGCAGCTAGTACTGCGAGGACACCCTTGGTGAAGCACCCTGCAGCTGGTTTTGTGGGAGATCATAACTGAGGCCTAGTGTTCTCATCTGACAGTGTTGTATTACCTAGCTAAGGACTACTGTTCTTATCTGGCAGTGTTGTATTACCTAGCTAAGGACTACTGTTCTTATCTGGCAGTGTTGTATTACCTAGCTGAGGCCTACTGTTCTTATCTGACAGTGTTGTATTACCTAACTGAGGCCTACTGTTCTTATCTGACAGTGTTGTATTACCTAGCTGAGGCCTACTGTTCCTATCTGACAGTGTTGCATTACCTAGCTCAGGCCTACTGTTCTCATCTGACAGTGCTGTATTACCTAGCTAAGGACTACTGTTCTTATCTGGCAGTGTTGTATTACCTAGCTGAGGCCTACTGTTCTTATCTGACAGTGTTGTATTACCTAACTGAGGCCTACTGTTCTCATCTGACAGTGTTGTATTACCTAGCTCAGGCCTACTGTTCTCATCTGACAGTGTTGTATTACCTAGCTGAGGCCTACTGTTCTTATCTGGCAGTGTTGTATTACCTAGCTGAGGTCTACTGTTCTTATCTGGCAGTGTTGTATTACCTAGCTGAGGCCTACTGTTCTTATCTGACAGTGTTGTATTACCTAGCTCAGGCCTACTGTTCTCATCTGACAGTGTTGTATTACCTAGCTGAGGCCTACTGTTCTTATCTGGCAGTGTTGTATTACCTAGCTGAGGCCTACTGTTCTTATCTGGCAGTGTTGTATTACCTAGCTGAGGCCTACTGTTCTCATCTGACAGTGTTGTATTACCTGTGTGAGTGTGTGCGTGTGTATGTGTGTGTTAGGTGTGTGCGTGTGTGTGAGTGTGCGCATGCGTGCGCGCACATTGCCTCATTAAGAACACCAAGAATAATGGTAAGTGAAGTGCACCATTACACGCGCCATCATAGAGAAACACTCGTGAACAATAACAACATTCCAACATACCTTAACGTAATGGGAATATATATATATACAAATGAAAAAATACCATTTAGTATTAACTTTTTTTATTTATATTAAAACAGTCGTGCCACTATAAAATATATTACCTAAAATTTGGAAAATTATCTGAGCGCAAAAAATTCATTAATAAAATTATCCACACATTGTGAATTCAGTTTAATTTTCCCTGAAAAAATATGCATAATTTTATGCGTGGCCAAGTAGTTTTAGGTGGGAATAAACGGAATAAACGACCTACACTCGCAAGTGTCGCTAGTTAGTCGAGTTGAAGGTTGTCGTGGCGAATGAGAATCCGTGTATACTCCATTGTGTTTGTATGTTTATCTATTTGTGTCTGATTGGGTTAATCCTTAGCTCTTGGGCTCCTTGTTTATAATACGATTGACTAGTATTGCGTACTTTGTCGTTTCGTTGTCTGTTATATCTGCTTTTCTACTTTGTAATAAGACGGACTCTGCTGCATACCTTAACAATGTATTCCATATTTTCACTTCACTCTATAGTTTTCTCTCATAAACTTCATCTTTGTCTATCAGCATTTTCCAAGTGTTCATTCTTCAGCCTCGCTGCCCCGGGATCAACCGTTTACCAATCCTTCGAAAGTTCTGAAGTGTCTGTTAGTTATCGTTTTTCAAAAGCACTTGTCTTGTGTGTATGAATGTGTGAGCATACACTCACACATACCAACATTCACAACAGTAAGACATTACTGTAAGCCATTAGTTATTTTGCCGTAGTCTGCATCATATTTTAAGGGCTTTATTTAAGGATCATCACATTTTAGGACATTATATTTCAGGTCTATCATATTTTAGGGCCATCATGTTTTAACTATTATATTTTAGGATTTGGAAGTTAAGGGAATTTAGCTTGAACAATTGGTCAAGCCAACTTGTACATTTCTGAGGTCAGATAAACTAGGTGAGAGCAAAGGATGAGGAGTAACATGACGAGGTTATTATATTTCTTATATGAATCACTTGTTGGCAGGACCTATTACCCACAAGAAGAAAGATAACAGAAGTGTTTAAAATATAAATTGAATAGGCCGGTGCGATGATGAATTGTGGATAAATTATGTATAAGATGATTTTTAGATAAATAAGATATATGTGCAAGATTTGCATAATATATATATATATATATATATATATATATATATATATATATATATATATATATATATATATATATGATGGGTCCACCTCTGGTACGAATTGTGGGACCCATATATATCGTGTTGTGTGCTGTAAATCCGAGGGAAAGATTGCAAGACATTTACATATATATATAATCAATAGTAATATCTATAAAGAACAGTATACTACAGTAATTCATTACAACTGTAATATAAACATTAATCCTTTTCTGGAGCCTTGTTCAACCCGGCAGATATAAAGGCTCTTTTCCGGGGCTCTGACTTTTACATTTATTTATGAATTTTACAGCATTTTTCTCGGTGGAGCTGTTTTTCGGCTTGTGTAAATCCAGTGTGTGCACGCGCGCCTTTGTGTTGTCTATGAGGTGTTAGACAGTGGTGTTAGTCGGTTAGTGATGAGTCAAATACAACACTGGATAAGCCCCTGTTGTCGGTGATAAAACTCCACTGTGTATGGTAAGACAAAACATCGTAAACTTGGAAACGTTTAATTCCTAACCAGTACTGAGCGAGTTTTTCCCACCTGTTGTGTTTCTTGATGATTAGGAAAGAGAAACCTCAAATTTCTGTTCCTTGCCGTGCCTCTTCGCTTATAATCATTTATCATTATTATGTTCTAGTTTTCTGTTCCATGTTTTACTTGCTCTAGAAGTTGTGTATGGAATTTTCCACCCATAATATTTCCTCGTTAATATCATCCCACTTTTTACCACAAGAAGAAGCTGAAACAGTATTTCGCACCGCTTTTTCAACGCTATTCACCTTCCCAAAATCTGTAATTATCTCGAAGTTTGTAATCATGTCCCCGGTCGTCAGATTTTGTTCCTTTGATCTCTCCTGGTAGTCTCTGAAACGATTTTATTTTCAACCATCTAAACCTTCTAGAGATTCTGAAGGTAATCAGGTTTTGGCTTCATATTATATTATAAGAGTAGTATATTGTTACCCATCTGGGATTTGAGATATATCAGTGTTTTTTTTTTTGCTTATATGTGTGAGTGTATGTGTGCGTATGTGTTAGTGTATATGTGCGTATGTGTGAGTGTATGTGTGCGTGTGTATGTGTATGTGCATACGTGTATATGTACGTGCATGCGTGTACTCACCTAATTGTGGTTGCAGGGGTCGAGACTCAGCTCCTGGCCCCGCTTCTTCGCTGTCTGCTACTGGGTCTCTGCTCTCCCTGCTCCATGAGCTTTATCATACCTTGTCTTAAAACTATGTATGGTTCCTGCCTCCACTATATCTTTCTCTAGTCCATTCCACTTCCTGACTACTCTGTGGCTGAAGAAATGTTTCCTGACATCCCTTTGACTCATCTGAGTCTTCAGCTTCCAGTTGTGTCCCCTTTTTCTGTGTTCCCTCTATAAAACAACCTGTCACTATCTACCTTGTCAATTCCCCGCAGTATTTTGTATGTCGTTATCATGTCTCCTCTGACCCTTCTTTCCTCCAGTGTTGTTAGTCCTATTTCTCTCAATCTTTCTTCATAAGACAGACCCCTGAGTTGTGGAACTAACCTTGTCGCAAACCTTTGCACTTTCTCTAGTTTCCTTACGTGCTTGACCAGGTGTGGGTTCCAGACTGGTGCTGCATATTCTAGTATGGGCCTGACGTACACGGTATACAGTGTCTTGAACGATTCCTTGTTAAGGTAACGGAACGCTAATCTAAGGTTTGCCAGACGCCCATATGCTGCCGCAGTTATCTGGTTGGTGTGTGCCTCCGGAGACGTGCTTGGCGTTATACTCACTCCAAGGTCTTTCTCCTTTGCCGAGGTTTGTAGCCTTTGTCCGCCTAGCTTGTACTCTGTCAGCGGTCTTCTTTGCCCTTCTCCGATCCTCATGACTTTGCATTTGAAGGGATTGAATTCGAGAAGCCATCTGCTAGACCAGATGTCGAGCTTGTCCAGGTCTGTTTGCAGCCCTGCCTGGTCCTCTTCCGATGTGATTCTCCTCATTATTTTCACATCATCCGCGAATAGAGACACTTCTGAGTCTATCCCGTCCGTCATGTCATTTACATATACCAGGAATAACACTGGTCCTAGGACTGACCCCTGCGGTACACCGCTCGTCACAGGTGCCCACTGTGATACCTCATCACGCACCATGACCCGTTGTTGCCTCCCTTTGAGGTATTCCCTGATCCATTCCAGTGCCCTTCCTGTTATACATGCTTGTTCTTCCAACTTCTTTACTAATCTCATGTGAGGAACTGTGTCGAAGGCCTTCCTGCAGTCCAGGAAAATGCAATCAATGCAATGTGTGTGTGTGTGTGTTAGTGCATACGTGTATGTGTGTATTACGCAGAAATTGTGATTACCTGAGGCCTAATGCCTTGTCTAAGGACAAAGGGTAAAAGTTACACAAATCACCTGTAAAACTAGGCCTCCCAGGTGTATCCACATAGAAATAGCTGATATTAAACCATTGCTTAGTGCTCCAATGGGTTGGGGTATCAGAAGGTTCACACAAAAATTCCTAGGTAAGAAAATATAAATTAATTTAGGTTAACACTATTTACACACTCCCACAACACCTCTTCACATTTCTCTTAGCCAAAACACCTCAATAACAGTACAGGAGGGGCGGGCGTCTGGGCGCCACCTCAAAACAAAACAGTGTACCTATGGGGTCGGTGAAAGCGCCGGCCGCCACCCTCTCCCAGAAACCATCTCCACCTATGTCCTCAGTTCACACTCTTCCTTCCAAGCCCAGACCATGTCCGAGCCCAGGGTGTATACTGGCTCACAATAAAAGTGCCTATGGCTTGAGTTAGCTACACAAAGAGGGAATACAACATCACAAACTTAGCTGAAACTAGGCGCTGTCTCGCCAACCTCAATCTCCCCCATGCCGCCACATGTGTCTTCCCCCAAGCGACGCCACCCTCTCCCACACACAGTTGGAAAATAAATCCCTAGCTGGATTTCTTTACATTTCACAGCTTAAACTACTTTACATTACCTCTCAAAAAGCATAACATATTTATAAAATTATTGTTTACATTTATCTAAAGGTTATACATTATTATTAAGTTCTCGTTTATGAAGTTTATGGCACACTTCTCCAATATCTATATATTTATGTATATTCATGTCATGCAGAACCCTGCATAACAGTGTGCATGCATGCATATGTGTGCGTGCATGTGTATGTGTGCCCGCATGCGTGTGTGTGTATGCGTGTATGTATGTGTACTCACCTAGTTGTGGTTGCAGGGGTCGAGTCACAGCTCCTGGCCCCGCCTATTAACTGGTCGCTACTAGGGCACTCTTCCTGCTCCATGAGCTTTATCATACCTCTTCTTAAAGCTTAATATGGATCCTGCCTCTACTACATCCCTTCCCAGACTATTCCACTTCCTGACAACTCTGTGACTGAAGAAATACTTCCTAACATCCCTGTGGTTCATCTGAGTCTTCAACTTCCAACCGTGACCCCTTGTTTCTGTGTCCCACCTCTGGAACATTCTGTCTCTGTCCACCTTGTCGATTCCTTTCAGTATTTTATATGTCGTTATCATATCCCCTCTATCTCTCCTGTCTTCCAGTGTCGTCAGGTCGATTTCCTGTAACCTCTCCTCGTAAGACATACCCCTTAGCTCCGGGACTAGTCTTGTTGCAAACCATTGCACTTTATCTAGTTTCTTTACATGCTTGGCTAGGTGAGGGTTTCAAGCTGGCGCTGCATACTTCAGTATGGGCATAACGTACACAGTGTACAGGTCCTGAATGACTTCTTATTAAGATGTCGGAATGCTGTTCTTAGGATTGCCAAGCGTCCTTATGCTTCAGCAGTTATTTGGTTGATGTGCGCCGTGTTATACTCACCCCAAGATCCTTTTCCTTGAGTGAAGTTTGTAAGCTCTGGCCCCCTAGACTGTACTCCGTCTGTTGTCTTCTTTGCCCTTCCCAATTTTCATGACTTTGCACTTGGAGGGGTTGAATTCCAGGAGCCAGCTGCTGGACCAGGCTTGCAGCCTGTCCAGATCCCTCTGTAGTTCTGCTTGGTCTTCGTCCGATTGAATTCTTCTCATCTTCACATCATCTGTTAACAGGGACACTTCGGATTCTATTCCTTCCGTCATGTCGTTTACAAATACCAGAAACAGCACAGGTCATAGGACTGATCCCTGTGGCACCCCGCTCGTTACAGGCATCCACTCTGACACCTCGCCACGTACCATGACTCGCTGTGTGTGTGGGTACGTGTACTCACCTAGTTGTGGTTGCAGGGGTCGATTCATAGCTCCTGGCCCCGTGTGTGCGCGTGTGTATGTGTATGTTTATGTTTGTGTGTGTGTGTGTGTGTGTGTGTGTGTGTGTGTGTGTGTGTGTGTCCGTCCTGTGACGGAAAAGTGCAGTGCACCGCAGAGTGCGTCACAACACTTGATACTTAGTTCAAAGTGTCTCACAACACCGTATCAATGATTTTTAGTCTCGCAGTACCGCATCAATGATTCCTAGTTTTCCTGACAATGTATTATTGTATCTTTAGTCACAGTGCCTATCAACAATGTATCATTGATTTCCAGTCTTTCATAACACTGTATAACTGGTTCTTAGTGTTTCAAATATTGTATCACTTGTTTTATACGTTTCGTATCACTTTATCAATGGTTCTCAATGTTCCACAGCATCGTATCACTTGTTCGAAATCTTTCATAACGCTGTATCACTGGTTCATAGTATTTCACAACATGTATCATTAGTAGTAAGAAGACAGTAAATACTGACAATTAGAAGGAAACGAAGCATTTCAGTCTTTAATAAAAGTGTCCTAAGTTTGTGCATTTAACTTTATTTCTCGCTATATCATTAGTTTATAACGTCTCACAACTTGACCCGCAACTTGGATCACGGAAGGTGATTGGTAAAGGTGAGAGTCTACGAGAGGAGCGCGTTACTTCTACACGACTCACGAAATCGAATGACACGATTGCAACAAACCACATAAGTGGTTGAGCAGGTCAGACGTATTAATCTACTAGCCGTCGCGTAAGCCATGGCACAGTAATAAGATTCATCCAACTAGTATATATGGTGTAGAATATAGCCTGTTGGATGAATCTACTACCCAGTCTGAGTCATTCTAGACTCTGACGAAGCATTGTATTGTTTACTTCACACATATGGTTGAGTCATTCTTATGTACCGTTATTTTATTATTCTTTACTTAGGCCTGCAATGAAATAAATAAATGTAAGTGAATCCTATTTTTTTTAAAGAAAAATAGCATTTGCTAAACACCTCAGTCAAAAAATGAGTATTTCAGACTTAAGCATTGCCTATTTTTTATCATTATAGTAAATTGCTGCCTGGGCAAAAATAGGTAAATAAATAAACTAAGCTATATATAAAAGAAAAGTGTGGTGCATAATAGAAAAAAAACCACTTAATTTTGGCTGCATGCTGGTATCTTTATATCATACATCAGCTGCACTGACTCAGCTAATACTGTGCTATTTTCCTGAAAAATTGCTTATAATCTATTAAATGATTCGCGTGTCAAGATTCAGAGGCAAGAAAAATTAAGTTTTGCATCTAATCAGACAAAGCGTCTTGACTTGTTGGCTGATGAATGTTGAAAATACGAACCCTCAAATTATAGTTGAACATCCAAATGTTGCAGTTGCAATAGCAAACTGATACTCAACTGAAAAGGCTTCATTATGGACAGAAAACCTTTGAAGAACCCATATTGGCCCTTTGGCACGATTTATGAAAGACCTTTAGTACACTAAGCTCTTCAAGGCTTGAGCTAAGAAGATAAGAATAGTAGACCACTGCAGTAGACCAGTAGGTCTATCCTCGGTAGGTACTCTTCACTCTCAAAAACACCCACTCATATACCCGCCCAACCTGTATTTAATCCTACACAAAGTTTTCTCTTGAAAGTCGTTATTTTTTAGTTCGTTCAACTCGTCTACAACTGTACTGCCAAATCAGTACCTCGCTGTATTCCTCCTAAATCTAAATTTATCAAAATTGAATCCGGTGCTTAATCTTGTATCGATTAGATATTTTAAGCAGTTATTTATATCTCTATTATTTATATTGCACGCGTTTACAGAGAGTGGAAATTCAGTGCCTTCATTCTATCTTAGTTGGAAAGGTTTCAGACACTCGGGATTAACTTTGACATCCTTCTCTGTATAATTTTTGGGGCATTTATGTCTATTGATTTAACATGGAGACCAGAACTGAGTAGCATAATCTAAATGAGGCCTTGCCAAAAATATATGTATCTGAAGTTTAACCCGAATATTTCTATTATTGTGAACACTTGTGAACTGTAAACCTGACTTTAAATTTCTGCTATCGAGAACTCCTAAATCTCCTTCGACTTCAGTTTGACGATTCTGTGTAATTTCCTTTTCTTGAGATTAGAATCTTACACTGGTCCTCATTGAATAGCATCTGCCACTTCCCAGACCATAACATCAACCAATACAGGTTATCCTGTAGCGTTCTAGAACAGGCCATCAGAAAATATCTGATAGCCTATTCTGGTGTCATCGGCAAACCAACATTTGTCGGCATTGAACTTGCTGATTTCGCTATTGATTCCCTCATCAATGTCATGTATGTAGATTATGATCAACAAGGGTCCTAATAATGACCCTATTCTGATTTCTCCTCGTTTGTGCAAGCTCTGTTGCCTAACGGTCAACAGTCCCTCGACAAGGAGAAAATTTCTCCTGTTCCATTTGCCGCTATTTTATCTTTCTTCTGTGTAGAATTCTATCAAGTGATTTACTTCAATTAATATGCACAAATATCTTATTTTTATCATGGTCTACCACTACATTTACCTTACTGAAAATTTTGGTAAATTCTTGAGGCAAAAATGCCCTTGTAAAACTCTCAGAGATTCATTGATTTAATTATATCTTTCAATGTGTCTTCGAAATGCATCTAAAATTATTGATCACATCAGTTTTCTCTCAATTGGCATTATACTCTTAGATAAAAGGGCATATGTGCAACTGATGTTAGACTTTCTATAGACAGTCCCAGTTCCCACTTTGTAAATGGGTGTCACATTTTCACTTATCTGGTGTAATACACATTCGTAGAGATCTGTTAAAGATGATGGTTGGCTAAGTTCCTCTTACATTACTTTAGAATTCTTTGAAACAGCTCATCAGAGTCCGGTGTCTTGTTTGCTCTCAGACTATCTGGTTGTCTGAAGACCAGGTCAAGAGGGACTTAGATCTAATATTATTTATTTTCGTTTTGATATGTATAATTATAATTTCTGGGGTTTCGTGTGTATCCTCTTGCATAAAACCAGAAATGAAATCAGTAAAAAAAAAAAAAATTGGCACTAACAGCAAAATGACAAGAGTTACATTTAGGTTGCCCTGTCTTTTTTCCAACCTAATGCCTATTTACTTGAAAGAAACCCTTAGATTCTCTTGCAACCTAAATTTCATTTTCTCCTCTTTCAGGTATATATATATTTTGACCCCTTCAAAATTGAATATAATAGTGAATGAGGTGACCCTTTCTTCTCTTTTGATTCTCAGTATATGCTTCTTTTATGCCCAAAAGATATTTTAGTCTATTATTTATCCAATAAAGTTAAATATATTTGATCCAATTGTTTATATTAGGAATATATGCGGGCTTGGGCAGGCTTTTTCAGTACTGTAATTTGGAAAATGTCAAAGCAAACGTCACCACCGTCAATTCGGCTCCCTCATGATAAGCTCTGGTAATGTCTATCTCTTTGATGGGAGAAGAACATTCAGATCAAAAAAGTTTACTGACATGAGATTTAGAACGCTTCACAAAGTGTCCATGAGAGCTTCTATGTATAATACATACATTGGTAATGTTGTCGCTCATGCATGTATATTTGTGTTATGATAGACATCTGAGTTGGATTGTGTAGTTTTTTCTGGTCTATTCTTGCTTATATCCTTCAAGGTTTTAGGAGTAGCGACCTTAATTTTACTCTGGAATAAAGCGTGAGAAATGTTTTGGGTACGCTGGTGTCCGGGATAATTAAGAATCTGTTGATGGTGTTCTGTGTCCTGTAGTAACAGTGTATACTTTATACTTTTGAAGAGTTTCGAGAGTTTCACTACTCTCGGAGCCCGGCCATGGGCCAGGCTCGTCTGGTGCTTGCCTGGTCAACCAGGCTGTTGCTGCTGGAGGCCCGCTGCCCCACATATCCATCACAGCCTGATTGATCTGGCATCTGGTAAAAATACTTGTCCAGTTTCCTTTTGAAGGCTTCTAAACTTGTTCCAGCTGCGTTTCTGATATCTTCTGGTAAGATGTTGAATAGTCTGGGACCCCGGATATTGATACAGTGTTCCCTTATTGTCCCCACCTCACCCCTGCTCCTCACTGGGTTTATTTTCCACTTCCTCCCATATATCTTACTCCAGTATGTTGTTATGGCAGTGTGCAGATTTGGGACCAGGACCTCAAGTACTTTCCAGGTATATATTATCATGCAACTCTCTCTCCTCCACTCCAGTGAGTACATGTTCAAGACTTGAAGGCGTTCCCAGTAATTTAGGTGCTTTACTGGCTCAATGTGAGCCGAAGAGTGTCACCATCGGCATTATTTCCCTAGTTTTGAAAGTTCTCAATACCCACCCCGTCATCTTACTGGCTGTCGTGATCTTTGTCTTGTTATGGTCTGTAAAAGAAACATCAGCTGACATAATTATTCCCAGATCTTTTACTTGTTCCTTTCGTTCTATTTGGTGACTCTCTTGAGTTTTGTATATTGTGTTCCTTTTGAATTTTTCATTTTTTCCATACCTAAGCAGCTGGAACTTATCACCATTGAACGTCATGTTGTTCTCCACTGCCCACTGGAAAACTCTGCTTATGTCTTGTAATTTTTCAGTGTCCTCTACCGTAGTGACTTTCATGTTTATTTTAGTGTCATTTGCAAATGATGATACAAAAGTGTGACGGGTGTTTTTATCTATATCTGATATGAGGATGAGAAACAGCAGATGCCAGGACAGTGCCTTAGGGCACTGAGCTTTTTACCTCGCTGATGCTCTGTTTACTACTACTTTTTGTGTTCTGTGTGTTAGGAACCCGAAATTCCATCTGCCTACCTTTCCCTTAATGCCATGGCCCTCACTCCATGATCGCATTTGTCAAACGCATTTGCAAAATCTGTGTAAATCACATCTGCGTTTTGGTCGTCTTCCAATGCCTCCGAAAATTCTGTCATAATGGTTCAGCAGCTGTGACAAGCATGATCGTCCCGCTCTAAAGCCATGCTGGTTCGGGTTATGTTGGTTGTGCTGGTCCATGAACTTTGTAATCTGCCGTCTCATCACTCTTTCGAAGATTTTTATGATGTGAGAAGTTAGGGCTACTGGTCTGTGTCAGAATCTTTAGTGTTTTTTTCTTGCAGCAATTGATAAAGTGTATTGTAAATCATAAATTAATGATTACTCGTTGTATGAATGAGTATTCTTCCTCAAAGAACTCCGTACTCCAAATTCTGATGACTCTTAGCAAGAATCAAATTTCTACCATCCTCGCGTTTCGTTTTGAGTTCGAGACATATTATGTAAACAAGCTTATATCTTCGTTTACTCAGACCCATATAGAATGCGAGTTTGTTTTAGACTTTGTACTATATTCACAGTGATATGTCGTCAGGGCCAATGACTTCCTTCGGTAGCTTCACTACCTCCTCCGACATGAGGATGGTGTCCACTTTAAGCTTGTTAGCCCCTTCACCTTGCGTTCTCACACCGTCCCTTTCTTTTCAATTAACTCATCCTTAAATCTTCTGAGTCCCTCACATACCTCTCCGTCGACGTTTTTATTGAGAGCGTTGTCCTTCTTCAGCATTAAAAGTTGGTCTTTTACAATCATATTAAAACTAACGAGGCAGTATAGCTGCTTCGATTATGATTTGGTCGTTTATTCTATATCGTTCTCGAATTAGCGAACTGCTTCGCTTCATATTCTTCCATGGCCACTTCTTAGCTCTTCTGCTTAATATAATATTGCAGTTATTTCGCATTTTCAAACTTCTTGATTCTTATAAATCCTTGTATGTGTGTGTGTGTGTGTGTGTGTGTGTGTGTGAGTGTGTGTATGTACTTGTGGCGAGTGCGTGTGTGGGTTTGTGCGTTAACGTTGTATATGTATGCTCATTTGCATTTCTACATTTTCATGGGATTGTGCATATATTCACACAATACAGACAACTAAAAATATTATCAGAGTGTGGTATGTTTAGATCCAAGAAAGTCCTGCTCCACTAAATGCTTCTCTAAATCACGAGCTCAGCTGGAATTCTCCGGAATTCCCGAGAATTCCCGGAATGTAGCAATAGGAGAGAATAACAGACGTCAGCAACCCAGTGTGTTATTATCCATGATATTAATGTTTTCCGCCAGAATGCATGCTGGGAATTTTTCCCTAATATTGTCGAATGAGTTAAGCACCATTTATATCCTTCAGTAGCGTCAATGTCGTGCCGAATAAGTAAAACTTGCGATTTTGGCGTAAATAGCAACGCTCTTCTTGCCAAATAGAGCAAAAGAAAATTTGTGTTTGATTTAAATTTAAATGAGTTCTTGCTAATTGAACAGTTTTACCTATTCCGCACGACATCAACATGTCCTAAGAAAAACAAGCATAAAATTACTGATTAAAAAAAAACTAACTTAGAAACCTCACATAAGAAAATTTAAATTAGCGTAAATTTTTATATCAAATTCTGCTATGAATAACATAGGCCAGTTTAAATTTACTTAATATTGCTTCAGGTCAATGATATATATTTTTTTCGTTATGTTCAGATTAATTTCTGCCGATTTATGGCAAAACAAATTTTCATTCTGCTAATTTGGAAAGAAACACTTCCCGAATATCTCAAACTCGGCGATTCGGTTAATAGGCGCGACTTATATATATATATATATATATATATATATATATATATATATATATATATATATATATATATATATATATATATATATATATATATATATATATGTCGTGCCGATTAGATAAAACTGGCCAATTAGCAAGAACTCATTTAAAATTAAGTCTTTTCTAAAATGTTCTCTTATACGTTTAAAGATATATTTTTTTCATTTATGTTAATGAAAATTTTATAATTTTGTACCAAAAGAAACTTAGAAAACCTACCTAACCTTATTATAACAAGCGCAAATTAATTTAGTCTAACCCAACTAAATATATTTTAGATACGTTTACAATAATTTAATAATAAACAAACACAATGAAATATATTTTTATCGTAAGGTTCAGTATGATATTTGCGAAATTATTGCATACAGAACTTTTCGCTTGTCTTATATGGCAAGAAGAGCGTTGCTATTTTAGCCACAATCGCACTGGGCCAGCGATTCTATAAAGACCACGCATGTAGGAAAACTACATGTTTTTCTCGTGATCCGAGGACGCTCGAGGCAGTGGTATCTCAAGGATTAATTTCAGCCTCCTCCTGTTTGAATACTCGAGATAAGATCACAGTAAACAGGTGATATCACAATATGCAGAACAACCACTGTGAAAAAATAGTGAAATTCCAAGCGCTTGCAATTAAAGATATATTTTTTTCATTTATGTTAATATAAAAATTAATATTTTGTACCAAAAGGACCTTAGGAAACTTACCTAGCCTTATCACAGCAAGCGCAATTTATCTTAGCCTAATCCAACTAAATATATTTTATATAAGTTTACAATAATTCAATAATAAAGAAACACAATGAAAGATCTATTTTTTTTCGTTATGTTCAAAATTATTTTTTTGCGAAATTATTGCATTCAAAGCTAAAAGTGGAAGTTATACTTATTCGGCATTATATATATATATATATATATATATATATATATATATATATATATATATATATATATATATATATATATATATATATATATATATATATATATATATATATAAGATGGAGTCCACCCCATCTTTTTTTTACCAATAGGTATATTTTATTACATAATATGGTACAAAAGATTAAAGAGATACATTGTTGATATAAAGATGGCATATACAGTACACGAGGTGTGAGAGATACATGTCTAGTACATATTGTTACATGTTTGTTATTGATATATATATATATATATATATATATATATATATATATATATATATATATATATATATATATATGTCGTCAGATTAGGTAAAACTGGTCAATTAGCAAGAACTCATCTAAAATTAAGTCCTTTCTCAAATTTTCTCTTATACGTTTAAAGATATATTTTTTTCATTTATGTTAATGTAAGAATTTATAATTTTGTACCAAGAGAAACTTTGAAAACCTACTAACCTTATTACAACAAGAGCAATTTAATTTAGCCTAACCGAACTAAATATATTTTAGATACGTTAACATTAATTTAATAATAAACAAACACAATGAAATATATTTTTTCGTTATGTTCAGAATGATTTTGGCGAAATTATTGCATAGACAAATTTTCACTTGTCTTATATGGCAAGGTGAGCGTTGCTATTTAAGCCAAAATCGCAAGTTTTACCTAATCGGCACGACATATATATATATATATATATATATATATATATATATATATATATATATATATATATATATATATATATATATATATATATATATACAGTGCGACTACCCAAGGACTCGAACAGACGTCGTTTTGGCCCGCCTCATGGTGAGTAAAAGTCACATGACGCTCTAACCCACAGGCCCACCAAATCCTACAAGAATCAAGGTGTGGGTGCCTCTGAGCTAATATCATTCTACTCCCCATTTGGTGTACTAGTCTCCACCAGCAGTTTATATATTATTGTAACCACGAACGAGTGGTATTTTATCAATAACAACATTGTGACTTGCCGAGGATTCGAACCCATGTCGTTTTGGCCCGCCTCATGGTAAGCGAAAGTCACCGTATGCCCTCGGATCAAGGTAAAATACCTGGCTCTGCTAGATGCTTGATTATTGTAGGATTTGGTGGTTAGAGCATCATGTGATTTTCGCTCACCATAAGACGGGCCAAAACGACATGGGTTCGAGTCCTTGGCTAGTCGCAGTGTTGTTATTGATTAAATACCACTCATTCGTTGTTACAATATATATAGTAGGTTGGTAGATATCAACCGCCAAGGAAAGTACTACCATACTTCCAAGTGAGTGTAAATCGGAAGTCTGTATTTTGTTTTACATGATGGTAAGATTGCTGGTGTCTTTTTTCTGTTTCATAAACATGCAAGATTTCAGGTACGTCTTGTTACTTCTACATACACTTAGGTCACACTACACATGCATGTACGTATTTATGTATACACATTGAGTTTTCTTTGATTTCATCTTAATAATTTTAGTTCTTATTACTTTTCCTTTCATATCCATGGGGAAGTGGATTATGAATCTTTCCTCCCTAAGCCGTGCGTGTTGTAAAAGTCAACTAAAATGCCGGGAGCAATTGGCTAGTAACCTCTTTTCCCGTATAGAAACTCGTCAAAGTGGGATGTTTGAATGTGCTTGGATGTTGTGCGAATTATAAGAAAGAGATGATTGTGGATGTTATGAATGAAAAGAAGCTGAATGTCCTCCCTCTAAGTGAAACAAAGCTGAAAAAGGTAGAAGAGTTTCAGTGGGGAGAAATAAATTGAATTAGATCAGGAGTTTCTAATAGAGTTAGAAGTAAGGAAGGAGTAGCAATAATGTTGACGCATAAGTTATGGCAGGAAAAGGAGGAATATAAATGTATAAATTAAAGGATTATGTGGAGTAAAATAAAGGGTGGATGTGAAAAATGGGTTATAGTAAGTATATATTCACCTGGAGAAGAGAAAAGTGTAGAGGAGAAAGAGAGAGAGAGAGAGATTTTGGGAAATGTTGAGCGGAGGGGAGTTTTGAACCAAGTGAGAACATAAGAACATAAGAACATAAGAATGGAGGAACACTGCAGAAGGCCTACTGGCCCATACAAGGCAGGTCCTTATCAAAACCACAACTACCTAAGAATTCACTCTTTCACCCACGACACCAATCAAACCCAGCCCCTCCCACTCATATATTTGTCCAATCTCTTTTTAAAGCCACCCAAGGTCCTAGCCTCCATCACAGTACTCGGAAGATTGTTCCACGCATCCACAACTCTGTTCGAGAACCAGTACTTGCCTATGTCCTTTCTAAATCTAAATTTATCCAATTTAAATCCGTTATTTCTGGTTCTTACTTGGTTCGATATCCTCAGTATTTTATTAATATCTCCTTTGTTTATGCCCATCATCCACTTGTACACCTCGATGATATCTCCCCTCATTCTACGTCTCTCCAGAGAGTAGAGATTCAACGCTCTAAGTCTATCTTCATACGGGAGATTTCTTATACTGTAAATCATTTTAGTCATTCTTCTTTGTATGTTCTCCAATGAATCTATATCCATCCTGTAGTAAGGAGACCAAAACTGAGCTGCATAATCCAAATGAGGTCTCACTAGTGATGTATAGAGCTGTAAAATAACTTTTGGACTTCTGTTGCTTATACTTCTTGAAATAAATCCTAGTAATCTGTTAGCCTTATTGCGTACATTTAGGCACTGTTGTCTTGGCTTTAGATTCCTGCTTACCATGACTCCCAAGTCTTTTTCACATTCTGTATGATCAAGCTCAACTTCACCTAGTTTATAAATTCGAGGGATATTTTCATTACCAACGACTAGCACCTTACACTTGTCCACATTGAACTTCATCTGCCACTTTTCAGACCAAGACATTAATTTGTCCAAATCCTCCTGGAGTTCATTGGTATCCTCCTCAAAAGGAGGTTGGGGATCTCAATGCTGAAGTTGGTAGAAATGATGTAGAGGGAGTAGTAGGTAAATTTGGGGTGACAGTGGTAAATGCAAATGGGGAGCCTTTAATTGAACTATGTGTAGAAGGAGGTTTGGTAATAAGTAATACATATTTTATGAAAAAAAGGCTAAATAAGAATACAAGATATGATTTATCACACAATGAAAATAGTTGTTAGATTATGTATTGGTGGATAAAAGGTTTATGGGTAGGCTTCAGGATGTACTTGTTTATAGAGGGGCAATGGATATATCGGATCATTATCTAGCTGTAACTACAGCTAGAGTAAGAGGTAGATGGGACTAAAGGAAAATGAAAACAGCAAGTAAGAGAGAGGTGAAAGTTTACAAACTAAGGTAGGAGGAAGTTAGGGTGAGATATAAGCAACTTTTGGCAGAAAGGTGGGCTAGGGCAAGTTTTGGTAGTGGGGGGAGGGGGGTTGAAGAGGGATGGGATTGTTTTAAAATGCAGTATTAGAATGTGGGCAGAAGTTTGTGGCTATAGGAGGGTGGGT
Organism: Cherax destructor; assembly: GCA_009830355.1. Taxonomy (NCBI): domain Eukaryota; kingdom Metazoa; phylum Arthropoda; class Malacostraca; order Decapoda; family Parastacidae; genus Cherax; species Cherax destructor. Next base: position 62,458 of record WNWK01008503.1, on the reverse strand, counting down.
GCAGGGGAAAAGAGGAGCGATTGGTGGAATGGTGAGGTAAAGGGTGCAATAAAATAGAAAAAAGAACCTAAGGAGAGGTTTTTACAAAACAGAAGTGGTATAAGAAGGGTAGAGTATATGGAGAGTAAAAGAAAGGTGAAGAGAGTAGTGAGAGAGTGGAAAAGGAGAGCAAATGATAGAGTAGGAGAGACACTGTCAAGAAATTTTGCTGAGAATAAGAAAAAGTTTTGGAGTGAGATTAACAAGTTGAGAAAGGCTAGGGAACGAATGGATTTGTCAGTTAAAAAACAGATGGGAAGATGGAGGTATTGAGTAGATGGCAGGAATATTTTGAGAAACTTTTAAATGTCGATGAAGAAAGGGAGGCAGTAATTTCATGAACTGGCCAGGGAGATATAACATCTTTAAGGAGTAGAGAATAGGAGGGTGTAAGTGTGGGGGAGGTGCGTGAAACATTACTTAGAATGAAAGGGTTACTCAGCTGAAACTGACGTGATCATGACAGAAATGTTAAAAGCAGGGGGATATATAGTGTTGGAGTGGTTGGTATTTTTGTTTAATAAATGTATGAAAGAGGGGAAGGTACCTAGGGATTGGCAGGGAGCTTGAATAATTCCTTCATGTAAAGGGAAGGGTGACAAAAGAGATTGTAAAAGTTATAGGGGAATAAGTTTACTGAATATATCAGGCAAAGTGTATGGAAGGGAATTATTGAAATAATTAGAAGAAAGACAGAGCAGGATTGCAGATGAGCAAGGAGGCTTTAGAATGGGTAGGGGATGTGTAGATCAGGTGTTTACAATGACGCATATATGTGAAAAGTATTTAGATAAAGGTAGGGAAGTTTTCTTTGCATTTATGGATTTAGAAAAGGCATATGATAGTGGATAGGGGAGCAATGTGACAGATGTTGCAAGTGTATGGAATAGGTAGTAAGAGTTTTTATGAAAAATGAGAGGCTCAGGTTAGGGTGTGTAGGAGAGAGGTAGATTACTTCCCAATAAAAGTAGGCCTTAGACAGGGATGTGTAATGTCACCATGGTTAACATATTTACAGATGGGTTGTAAAAGAAGTAAATGCTAGGGTGTTAGGGAGAAGAGTGGGATTAAATTATGGGGAATCAAATAAAAAATGGAAGTTTACTCAGTTACTTTTTGCTGATGATACTGTGCTTTTGGGGATTCTAAAGGAAAGTTTCAAAGGTTAGTGGACGAGTTTGGAAGGGTGTGTAAAGGTAGAAAGTTGAAAGTGAACATAGATAAGAGTAAAGTGATGAGGGTATCAAACGATTTAGATAAAGAAAAAGTGGAGATCGCATTGGAGGAAGAGAGTATGGAAGAAGTAAATGTTTTCAGATATTTGGGAGTTGACTTGTCAGCAGATGGGTTTATGAAGGACGAGGTTAACCATAGAACTGATGAAGGAAATAAGGTGAGTGGTGCGTTGAGGTATCTGTGGAGACAAAGAACGTTATCCATGGAGGGAATGTACGAGATTATTGTGGTACCAACACTTTTATATTGGTGTGAAGCATGGGTTGTAAATGCTGCAGCGAGGAGGCGGCTGGAGGCAATGGAGATGTCGGGTTTAAGGGCAATGTGTGGTGTAAATTTTATGCAGAGAATTCGGAGTGAGGAAATTAGGAGGAGGTGTGGAGTTACTAAATGTATTAGTCAGAGGGCTGAAGAAGGGCTGAGGTGGTTTGGTTATTTAGGGAGAATGGAACAAAGTAGAATGAATTGGAGAGCATATAAATCTGTTGGGTAAGGAAGGCGGGTTAGTGGTCGTCCTCGAAAAGTTTGGAGGGATAGGGTAAAGGAGGTATTGTGGGCGAGGGGCTTGGACTTCCAGCAAGCGTGCGTGAGCGTGTTAATTAGGAGTGAATGGAGACGAATGGTTCTTAGGATGTTGGCAGTTTGGAGGGACAATAAAATAGTCTAAGCTGTTGCTGTCGTATCTGAGCACCTCTGCAAAGACAGTGATCATGTATGAGTGATGATGGAAGTGTTGAATGATGAAAGTTTTTTTTTTTTCTTGTCTACTGTGATCTTTTTGCATATATATATATATATATATATATATATATATATATATATATATATATATATATATATATATATTTATATATATATATATATATATATATATATATATATATATATATATATATATATATATATATATTATTATATATTTATATATATATATATATATATATATATATATATATATATATTTATATAGTTTAAAAATGCAGTATTAGAATGTGGGCAGAAGTTTGTGGTTATAGGAGGGTGGGTGCAGGGGGAAAAGAGAGTGAGTGGTGGAATGAAGAAGTAAAGGGTGTGATAAAAGAGAAAAAGGTAGCTTATGAGAGGTTTTACAAAACAGAAGTGTTAGTAGAAGAGCAGAGTATATGGAGAGTAAAGGGTGAAGAGAGTGGTGAGGAGTGCAAAGAAGAGCGGATGAAGAACGGGGAGAGGCTCTGTCAAGAAATTTTGCTGAAAACAAGAAAAATTTTGGAGTGAGATAAACAAGGTAAGAAAGCCTAGGGAACGAATGGATTTGTCAGTTAAAAACAAGTAGGGAGTTAGTAGATGGGAGCTGGAGGTATTGGGTAGATGGCGGGAATATTTTGAGGAACTTTTAAATGTCGATGAAAAGGGAGGCGATAATTTCATGTACTGGCCAGGGAGGTACAACATCGTTTAGGAGTGAAGAAGAGCAGGATGTGAGTGTGGGGGAGGTGCGTGAGGCATTACGTAGAATGAAAGGGGTAAAGCAGCTGGAATTGACGGAATCATGACAGAAATGTTAAAAGCAGGGGGATATAGTGCTGGAGTGGTTGGTATTTTTGTTTAATAAATGTATGAAAGAGGGAAGGTACCTAGGGATTGGCAGCGAGCATGTATAGTTCCTTTATATAAAGGAAGGGGATAAAGAGAGTGTAAAAATTATAGGGAATAAGTTTACTGAGTATACCAGGTAAAGTGTATGGCAGGGTTATTATTGAAAGAATTAGAGGTAAGACAGAGAGTAGGATTGCAGATGAGCAAGGAGGCTTTAGAGTGGGTAGGGATGTGTAGATCAAGTGTTTACAGTGAAGCATATATGTGAACAGTATTTAGATAAAGGTAGAAGTTTTTATTGCATTTATGGATTTAGAAAAGGCATATGATAGAGTGGATAGGGGAGCAATGTGGCAAATGTTGCAAGTGTATGGAATAGGTAGTAAGTTACTGAAGGCTGTAAAGAGTTTTTATGAGGATAGTGAGGCTCAGGTTAGGGTGTGTAGGAGAGAGAGATTACTTCCCGAGTAAAAGTAGGTCTTAGACAGGGTTGTGTAATGTCACCATGGTTGTTTAATATATTTATAGATGGGGTTGTAAAAGAGTAAATGCTAGGGTGTTGGGAGAGGGTGGGATTAAATTATGGAGAATTAAATGCAAAATGGGAGTTGACACAGTTACTTTTTGCTGATGATACTGTGCTTATGGGAATTCTAAAGAAAAGTTGCAAAGGTTAGTGGACGAGTTTGGGAGAGTGTGTAAAGGTAGAAAGTTAAAAGTGAACATAGATAAGAGTAAGGTGATGAGGGTATCAAACGATTTAAATAAAGAAAAATTGGATATCACATTGGAAGAGGATTATGGAAGAAGTAAATGTTTTCAGATATTTGGGAGTTGATGTGTCAGCAGATGGGTTTATGAAGGATGAGGTTAACCATAGAATTGATGAAGGAAAAAAGGTGAGTGGTGCATTGAGGTATCTGTGGAGACAAAACACGTTATCCATGGAGGCAAAGAAGGGAATGTGCACGAAAGTATTGTGGTACCAACACTCTTATATGGGTGTGAAGCATGGGTTGCAAATGCTGCAGCGAGGAGGAGGCTGGAGGCAGTGGAGATGTCCTGTCTAAGGGCAATGTGTGGTGTAAATATTATGCAGAAAATTCGGAATGTGGAAATTAGGAGAAGGTGTGGAGTTACTAAAAGTATTTGTCAGAGGGCTGAAGAGGGGTTGTTGAGGTGGTTTGGTCATTTAGAGAGAATGGATAAAAGTAGAATGATTTGGGAGAGCGTATAAATCTGTAGGGAAGGAAGGCGGGGTAGGGTCGTCCTAGAAAGGTTGGAGGGAAGGGGTAAAGGAGGTTTTGTGGGCGAGGGCTTGGACTTCCAGCAAGCATGTGTGAGCGTGTTAGATAGGAGTGAATGGAGACGAATGGTTTTGGGACATGACGATCTGTTGGAGTGTGAGCAGGGTAACATTGTGTGAAGGGATTCAGGAAACCAGTTAATTGATTTAGTTGGACTTGAGTCCTGGAAATGGGAAGTACAATGCCTGCACTTTAAGGAGGAGTCTGAGATAGTGACAGCTGGGAGGGACTTTTCTCAGCTGTAGTATCTGAGCTCCTCTGCAAAGACAGTGATTATGTATGAGTGTGGTGAAAGTGTTGAATGATGATGAAAGTTTTTTCTTTTTGGGGATTTTCTTTCTTTTGGGTCACCCTGCCTCGGTAGGGAGACGCCGACTTGTTGAAAAAAAAAAAAAAAAAAATATATATATATATATATATATATATATATATATATATATATATATATATATATATATATATATATATGCAAACAAACCACACACACACACATATATAATATATATATATATATATATATGTGTGTCGTAAATCCGAGGGAAAGATTGCAAGACATGAAGAGGTTAATAACATTATCAAGAGGAGCCTCACAACAGCCGGATGCCCAGCAGTAGGGAACCACCCCAACTATGCAGATCTGATGGCAACCAAAAGCGTCCAGATGGTATCACCCTTCAAGCCTGGACAGACGGCAAGCAGGTGGTGTGGGACTACACATGTGCATCTACCTTGGCTGATACCTATCTCCAGTACACCAGGGAGGAAGGAGGGGCTGCTGCCACCTTCAGGGAGTCCCAGAAGTCGAGAAAATATGGAGAACTTGCCCATCATTATATGTTTGTTCCCATAGGCTCAGAGACCCTTGGCTCATGGGGAAAGAGTGCATCTAAGTTCCTCAAGGAGCTGGGCAAAAGACTCAACAGGGTAACTAGGGATCCCAGGGCAGCTAGTTTTCTGTTCCAGCGACTCAGCGCTGCTGTTCAGAGGGTAATGCATGCTGTATTCTGGGCACGCGCACCAGCTCGGAAGAGCTGGATGAGATTTTCGCATTATAATCAGTGACAAAGATGTAACAATATGTACTAGACATGTATCTCTCACCTCGTGTACTGTATATATATATATATATATATATATATATATATATATATATAATATATATATATATATATATATATATATATATATATATATATATATGCAGAGTGAAAGATCTATAACTAATTTATTATTATTATTAACTGCGGCTGGCCAGGACTCGATTCTGGGTTCCCATGCCCAGCCCTGTGAGAACAGGCCACAGTACGCATCACTATATCCACTGGACCACAAATTCTCAAACACCAGGTTCTCAGTGGCACTGAGCGTGTTTTTCCCTGATGCAAAGAACATACGAGGTCGGGGAGCCTCAGAGACTAATTTTAACCTCATCCTGTTTGGGGTACCAGCCTTCACATCACGAAACAAGTGATGTTAAATTATTAACAGAACTGCGGCTGGCCAGGACTCGAGCCTGCATTCCCATGTCCAGCCTTGTGAGACCAGGACACAGTACGCAGAATTTAGCTAAAATTTAGCAGAATTTAACTAACAAATATTGTGTAACGTTTATGGAGGTTAGGTGAGGTTTCTAACCTAGTTTTGGTTGAAATATAAAAAAAAAATATATTGTAATGAAAATTTTTAGCTATCAATCTGCAAAATTTTTATATATATATATATATATATATATATATATATATATATATATATATATATATATATATATATATATATATATATACACCAGTGAAAATAGGAAAATAGGCTTTATTTCCTATTTTCACTGTAGTTTTTCATATATGCAATCATACGTTTTATGAAGAACAAGGCACATGGTAATGGAAATCTTTAGTTCTAGATCTTAAGCACTCCGTGTATCGTCAGGAGCTATGCAATGTTGCAAGAGGTAGAGGGGAAATTCTCTGAGGCAAGGCAGAAGGCATCATGATACCTTCTGCCTTGCCTCAGAAAATTTCCCCTCCTATCTGTTGCTGACTTGTAGCATTGCATAGCTCCTAAAGACGCACTAGAGTGCAAAAGATCTAGAGATAAAGCTTTTCATCCTCATGTGGCTTGTTCTGCATATATTTAATACATTAGTGCGCTGTTGCACTGAAACTTTACGTCTCTGTTTATTGACATTCAATCTAGTTTCAAGATATGCTTCGTCCCCTCTGTTTTAACGAAAAATTTACACTTGCGTTTTTCTTTCAGGGTCGTTTCAGTAGGTCAGTGGGAGACCTGAGTCGTGGCGTTGGTGAAGTCAGCGATGAAGTAGTGCTTAACCTCGGGAGTAGCCAGACTAGAGGCTCCTCCTCCTTGATCTTCAAGTCGTCGAAAACTAGATTGAGGTCAAGTGGGGAGTTCGAAGAAGAATTTGATCTCATTTTAGACAATGAAATCAGTCATGTACCCTCGAATTCGTCAGTGTCGTCGTCGGCACCTACTGCTGCAGCATCAAAGGTGACCCATAGGCTCTACGCCGCCCCTGAAGAGGAACTGCAGCTCGTTATCAAAGATGAAGACCATGAAGGGTCGTCACACAGGGCTAAGTCATCACGATCTTCAAAGCTGAGACGAGGTGGCGTACAAGCAGATGATGGCGAGCTGCAGACGGCTTCACAATATGCCAGGTCATCTAGAGTGATCAGTGCCTTACCAAATCACAATCAACAACCTCCCCCTAATATAATAATCGGCCATAATGTAGAGAATGCTGCTAAAAACAACAACGATAACTTCTATGATGAAGAGGCCCTTGATGATATCGTCATTGAAGACTTGAGAACGGGAATACAGTCTCCCTTGGAGTCAAAGAAGGGAAAGGGTATCGGTGGGAGGGTGAAAGACAAGCTGTTTCCTAACCGGCATCTACCCAAGAAGAAGAAGATGAACAGAGTTAAAAAGGCTGAAAAATTTGTTGCTTCCATCATGGTTGAGGATCTAGACAATCAGGGCCGCGTGACACCAGTGTTTGTTGATGAAGAAGATCTCACTCATGATGAATTTGCCCAAAAGAGAAAAGACATACTGAAAAACCCACCAAAGCATTATTTAGAAGGAGAAATAGAGGTCATCACCTTTGACAGTTCATCACCATCCACTTCCCAGGAAAGCCAGATGGAAGCCTTACACGTGATAGATGAACGAAGAAAACACGCCCATAAAAGAAAAGAAGAAAAAAGAACAGCGATGAGGCTCGAGGGTATCGAAGAAGAGTCGCCGGATCGTAGCGTAATTCAAACACAGGAACAGCCTCAAAGAACTGTCCTCTCGCCAGAAGAATATGAAGATTACATTGGAGAAGCAGTTGAGAAGGACTATCCTGAGTTAGCAGGAAGGACGGATGCTGAACTGCCTCTTGTGGTTCAGCAGCAAGACCAGCAGGTGAAGCAGGAACAGCAACTACTTGAACAGGAACCGCGAGAAGAGCAGCCTCAACAGGATGAGACCAAGCACCAACCCACGGGTCCTCTCTCAGGTTCGGCCTCGATGAATTTCATGGACGACCACAGCCCGACGAGCAATGGTAATGGAGACTTTTATCACCGATGTGTTGCAAAATATCCCAAAGATCCCCCTAGGCAGGCCTGTGGTAGCTTTAGCGTAGAAGCAAAGTATCTTTTGACTAGTGAAGTGGACCGTAGAAATGAGATATGTAGAAATAGCCCCGAAACAAATTTGCTAAATAATAATGAGAGTATCAATAGTTTTACTACCCAATTTAGGACTAGCTGTGTTGCGAGTAATTATGTGAGTGATAATAGGAAACCTAAGAGAACTACAAGTGTTAGCAGTTCGACTAGTGCCTCTGCCAATGAATCAAGGAACAACAGTACAAGTGCTTCAGAACACAGTAGTATGTCTATAAGTACTGGTAGTATGTCTAGTAATTTGTCGAATGTCAACAAAAACAGATCAAACCTCTTTTTACCAACGAGTACAACGAGCTTGCCCGAAATCTCCATAGAACCCCCAACTCCACAAGCTCCCAAACCAAAAGATGGCTTTGATCGGGAGAGCAAAGTCAAGTATGACCTTAGAGTACCTGGCTATAGAAGTATGTTTCTCACAGTACCTGGCTTTGACGATAGTGACAGGTATCTTCCCAAATATTCTTTTGATAGTGATGATGAAGAACAAAGTAGTAGTGATGACGATGTTGTGCACAAACCTAGTGTCTTCGCCTCCCTCGCAGGTATAGCAGAGAGTCGTGGCCTTAAACGGTATGGGAGTAGCTGTGACATCGCTAAATTTGGCATAACGACGGAAGAGCCGACTTATTCCCATGAAGACGACTTGAATGCTAACTTTGAAATTAGTGCTCGTAAGTCAAAAGTCGGATCAACGGGGATTGGGCCTTTCGTAGCTGGCAAATTGGCAGTCTTTGAAAAAGTCGCTGAAGAGGAACATCAGAAATTCATCGAGTGTCAGGAGGTGCGCAAGCGTATATTCCGGGCTCCGAAGAAGAGTGGCGAATATATAGAAAAGTTCTACAGCCCCAAAGTGATTGAGACGATTGACGCTAGAGGGAGTGTTAGGAGCAGAAGCCTGCGATACTACGATGATGAATACGACGATTACAATACTCAGAGATCCCCACCACCAACGGAGATGATGACACCGTATGGCGGACACTCAAGCCCACAAGACCTCTCAAAACACCCACCATCTATTAATATTTACCCGAGCAGCGACTGTAACCCTGAAAGGTCCCATTCACCCTCTCCAGATTATATTGCAGCGTCATACGCTAATGATGATTTTGACGCTTATGATTATTTGGGTGATCGACCACGAACAGCAACACCCATGAGTGAGAAGAGGGAAAACAGCCAAGTCTCTCCAGTGCCTCACTCGACCACTGATGACAGCAACTACTGGCATTCAACGGAATACCGTGACATCGGTCGATCGCAGACGTCTTCTCCCGGGCCAAGCACCTCTCAGCCACTCAGCACCAAGGACATCATCGATCAGCGCACAGAAGAGGTACAGATTTACCTAGAATGTTGCTGAACTCGCTCTTAACTATTTAGTTGATAGAATAAAGAGCTTCGCTTTACTTCCTATTGAAACTTAGTAAATATTGTTAACTACAGTTTAGCTGCCATACTTTTAGAGGAGTGTAGTACAAGTAGCATCTTAATGTATGTTATCAATTTATCTGTATTTCTTTCTGTTCTAAGTTCTTAGCCATAGGACAGATGTACTAAATTAACTCACCTCTACTAGATTCTCTACTTCTTAGGTAATCACTCTTAAACACTCCTATGTCCTACGATCGATTCTGCCTTATTCTCTCTGTTGTTATAACCTATGATGTTCTAGGCTCATTCTTGCTAAACCCTTTCTTCCATTTGGTTCTCCAGTATTAGGATATTTCGTACTCGTTTACATTTTTTAAGTTCTCCCTTTCCTATACCTTATGAAGGCCTAGTTTTTCTCCTGCATTGGTGTCGTTACCTACTAACCCATCTACTGCACATTCTGCAGGTGTTAGAGATGCTGGACAACAGCTACTCAGACATGTTACCTGAAGATGCTGGACCGAGTCACTACAACACTTCCGCTTGGCAGGACGATGATGATGCTGGTGGCGCTGTCGCAGGTCAGTCCTCGTCTCCCTCTCTCTACCCTTATGAATATCATGTGTTTGTGAAGTGCTGAATCTATCGATATACTTACGTTATCGCAGGGAGCAGTTGAGCCAGACGTCTCAGTCCGATTTTCGCGAGACATTTGCATTAAGGCATTCACCGCCCCTCAATCCATCCATTTCTGGCTTGACAGTGTAGTATGTTTATGACATTCATGAAGTATGTCATAGTTCATTGTAAGATAACTATTGCTTAATTTCTCTTGTGCAGTAAGATTTTTTATAATGCGCGAATTTTACCCAATTTTACACTTGCGTATGACTCCACAAACATCAACAATAATAGTAAAATACGCAGGAACTCTAGACAAACATTCTAGTTTTTCATGAATATTCAGTATTTTCCGTATTATTCTTGGAAGTTATTAGCATTACATTTTAGTAGTTATAACAATGTTTGTATGAGTTTTGTTGCTGAGTAATTGTGTTGATTATATTTACTGAATTCCACCAGACGTAACAAATTTACATAAATATTTTAATTATATTATAAATATAAATTTTAATATACGTATATACATTATTAGACATTATGTAACTAATATAATGGTAAAAACAATGAGCTACACGACAGTAGGTAGTCTGTCAGCTAAAGGCGAGACGAACTACTTATTATTGTGGGATGGTCACGCCTGCGGCACCCATCTAGCTGATTTCAGGTTCAATTCCTGGAAGGATGCTCAAAATTTAGAGAGGAAAATAAAGAGGAAGCTAGAGGCAGGAGAGAGACAGACAGACAGATAGACAGGGACAGATATGGACAGTGACAGTGAGAAGACGAGGAAAGGCAGACGCGGAGAAATCATAGCTAGTATTTATCTACGCATCACATCAAAATTTACATTTCCGTAGTAAGAAATCACCATAGCATTTCTTTAGTTATCAAAGGGAATTAATGTTACTTTGAGTAATGTTATTATTGCAGTTGCCAAATTTTATCCTACCAGTGGTACGAACAAGATAAAAATATTACTAGTTTAACACCTCGTGTTGTAGCCGTGGTAATCTAGAATGATAAGCTGAATTCGTCACTGACTTGCAATATCTAAGGTACACTACCATTCCCAGGATACCACCCACAGCAGTTGGATAACACTCATGTTAGTATTTACTCATGTGATTCTTCAAGTTTCTTACCCTAGAATGAAAACATACGACCCTAAATGTTATTACAATCTCTTACATGCTCAGAATATATACGCCCCCTCTTTTATATATTCTGGCCCCCCTCTCTTTCTCACTTCTTTTATGAACTGGTAATGGCCCAAGTCTTCATAAGTTTTAGCCTCCTATGTGCTGGTTATTTGTGCATCGGATCTCTTGATCTTGCCTAGGAACGTAAGTTCCATAATACTTCAAACTTTCATTACAAGTTGCATTAGCGACCTGTGTGTGTGTGTGTGTGAAAGATAGAGAGAAAGAGAGAGAGGGAAAGAGAGGAAGGGGAGGGATGAACCAAGGGCAAAGAGTGTGAGTTGAGAAGGAAGTGTATATAAGAATCTTCACAGAGTATAGTACCAAAAGAGAAAGCAGAGAACATGTTAATATATTGTTCCACATATTTGGAATACTGTCTTATGCAAAGATAATCTAAACTTTGTAAGTTATCCATCGATTTAGCAAGTATATTCCTAAGTTATGGAGTTCAGTTTGCCAACTTTGAATATTAACTTATATTATTGTCTGACCGAGAGTTATGCAGTTTAAGAGAATTGTTCAGTTTCGTTTTTTCTTTAAAACTGCAAATCCCCATCATGCCATGTGCATTTATTATTAAAAATAAATTCTCAGCTTGCTCATTCCATGACCAAATATTTCTATTTAAGCCTGTTAACACTACATCTAATATCAGAATCTCTCTCTCTCATATATATATATATATATATATATATATATATATATATATATATATATATATATATATATATATATATATATATATATATATATATATATGAAATAAGGTCACAGTAAACAGGTGATATCACAATAGGCAGAACAACCACTGTGAAAAAATAGTGAAATTGTCTGAGAAAGTTATATCAAGCAAATCCATGGTCGACAAGAATATAATAGAAACGTGTTACATAAAAAAGTAGTTTTGAAAATAATATGAATATATTTTGGTTTATATAAATTGGACTCATTTATAATTAATAAAATTGGGAAGAATTTAAGATACATTAGACAAACTTTGGGTAGAATATAAGCCGTGTTTCACGGATCACTGACTACCTACCTACATCATAATAAAAAGTCAGGTGTTGTTGTGGGGTGTGGCAGCGAGGTGTAGTCTAGTCCTTATATGCCTTCATGTTAACGTTTTATTTTTAGTTACTTGATAATGTGAGAAGACACGAAAGCGCTTGGAATTTCACTATTCTTCACGGTGGTTGTTCTTCATATATATATATATATATATATATATATATATATATATATATATATATATATATATATATATATATATATATATATATATGGTGTGTGTGTGTACGTACAGCAATCATTGAAAAGTCGTTACCTTTACAATATTAATAATAAATTTATATGCTTAAAAATATCAAAATTAACACGTTACCTGACGATTGTAAGAGGTTACACACACACACACACACACACATAACACACACACACACACACACACACTAACACACACACACACACACACACAATACCTCACAGGGAGGCAACAACGGGTCATGGTGCGTGATGAGGTATCACAGTGGGCACCTGTGACGAGCGGCGTTCCGCAGGGGTCAGTCCTAGGACCAGTGTTATTCTTGGTATATGTAAATGACATGACAGATGGGATAGACTCAGAAGTGTCTCTGTTCGCAGATGATGTGAAATTAATGAGGAAAATCACATCGGAGGAGGACCAAGCAGGACTTCAAACAGACCTGAACAAGCTTGACATCTGGTCTAGCAAATGGCTTCTCGAATTCAATCCCACCAAATGCAAAGTCATGAAGATCGGAGAAGGGCAAAGAAGACCGCTGACAGAGTACAGGCTAGGCGGACAAAGGCTACAGAGCTCGGAAAAGGAGAAAGATCTTGGGGTGAGTATAACGCCAAGCACGTCTCCGGAGGCACACATCAACCAGATAACTGCGGCAGCATATGGGCGACTGGCAAACCTAAGATTAGCGTTCCGTTACCTTAACAAGGACTCGTTTAAGACACTGTACACCGTGTACGTCAGGCCCATACTAGAATATGCAGCACCAGTCTGGAACCCACACCTACCTAGTCAAGCACATAAAGAAACTAGAGAAAGTGCAAAGGTTTGCGACAAGGTTAGTTCCACAACTCAGTGGTCTGTCCTATGAAGAAAGGCTGAGGGAAATAGGACTAACAACACTGGAGGAAAGAAGGGTCAGAGGAGACATGATAACGACATACAAAATACTGCGGGGAATCGACAAGGTAGACAGTGACAGGATGTTCCAGAGAGGGAACACAGAAACAAGGGGACACAAGTGGAAGCTGAAGACTCAGATGAGTCAAATGAAGACAGCAAACGTAGTCCCAATTTTTAAAAAAGGAGACAGACACGAAGCACTAAACTACAGACCAGTTTCATTGACATGTATAGTATGCAAGGTAATGGAGAAGATTATTAGAAGAGTGGTGGATCACCTAGAAAGAAACGAGCTTATCAACGACAGCCAGCATGGTTTCAGGGATGGGAAATCCTGCATTACAAACCTACTGGAGTTCTATGACAGGGTGACGGGAGTAAGACAAGAGAGAGAGAGAGGGGTGGGTAGATTGCATTTTCTTGGACTGCAAGAAGGCGTTTGACACAGTTCCACACAAGAGATTAGTGCAAAAGCTGGAAGACCAGGCAGGAATAACAGGGAAGCCTCTGCAATGGATCAGGGAATACCTGTCCGGAAGACAACAGCGAGTCATGGTACGTGGCGAGGTGTGAGAGTGGGCATCTGTAACGAGCGGGGTGCCACAGGGATCAGTCCTAGGACCGATGCTGTTTCTGGTATTTGTGAACGATACGACGGAAGGAATAGACTCCGAAGTGTCCCTGTTTGCAGATGATGTGAAGTTGATGAGAAGAATTCAATCGGACGAGGACCAGGCAGAACTACAGAGGGATCTGGACAGGCTGCAAGCCTGGTCCAGCGATTGGCTCCTGGAGTTCAACCCCACCAAGTGCAAAGTCATGAAGATTATGGAAGGGCAAAGAAGACCGCAGACGGAGTACAGTCTAGGGGCTAGAGACTACAAACCTCACTCAAGGAAAAAGATCTTGGGGTGAGTATAACACCAGGCATATCTCCTGAGGCGCACATCAACTAAATCACTGCTGCAGCATACGGGCGCCTAGCAAACCTAAGAACAGCATTCCGACATCTTAATAATGAATCGTTCAGGACCCTGTACACTGTGTACATTAGGCGCATATTGGAGTATGCAGCACCAGTTTGGAACCCACACCTAGCCAAGCACGTAAAGAAACTAGAGAAAGTGCAAAGGTTTGCAACAAGACTAGTCCCGGAACTAAGGGGTAGGGGCTACGAGGAGAGGTTAAGGGAAATCGACCTGACGACACTGGAGGACAGGAGAGATAGGGGGGACATGATAACGACATATAAGATACTGAGAGGAATTGACAAGGTGGACAGGGACAGAATGTTCCAGAGATGGGACACGGCAACAAGGGGACTCAGTTGGAAGTTGAAGACTCAAATGAATCACAGGGATGTCAGGAAGTATTTTTTCAGTCACAGAGTGGTCGGAAGTGGAATAGTTTGGGAAGCGATGTAGTGGAGGCAGGTTCCATACATAGCTTTAAGAAGAGGTATGATAAAGCTCATGGCGCAGGGAGAGTGACCCAGTAGCGGCCAGTGAAGAGGCGGGGCCAGGAGCTATGTCTTTACTCCTGCAACAACAACTAGGTGAGTACACCACGCGCGCCCGAATCACACAACGTTAGTGCATTGTAAATTTATGCGTTTTGTAGGCTATCCAAGAATGCTGCAGGAGTCATTAAATGAGCCAGGGCCATTGAACAACCCTTGAAGTGATTTACAAGTTGCCCTGAATCAGATAAGTGTAATGAGAGCCACAGTGTTATAAGCGATCTTGAAAGTGATATTGGTGGTGAGACAGAGACTGCAGGCCAAGTGTGATATAGGCAGTGTGCTATATATGCCCCCAAGAAAGATAATAAAGTGAAATCAGTGTGTGACCAGTGAAAGAAGCACAGTTTTGGGGAGTCGGGTGTGGGGTTCCGGGCACCGCCAGCTGCTTTGTGAATGGTTACTCTCCTAGTATGAAAAGAAATATCCTAATAAGTACTCAATAACGAACAGTAACACACCCAAACACACTCCAACCCCCTACTTTACACACAATCACATGAACCCACACTCGCATAGACCCACACACACTCCCTCTCCCTCCCTCTGCCCCACACTCACAAACACACACACACACACAGTGGAGAGGCTGGGCCAGGAGCTGAGTCTCGACCCTTGCAACCACAATTAGGTGAATACACACACACACACACACACACATAAAATACTGAGAGGAATAGACAAGGTGGACAGAGACAGAATGTTCCAGAGGTGGGACACAGCAACAAGGGGTCACAGTTGGAAGTTGAAGACTCAAATGAACCACAGGGATGTTAGGAAGTATTTCTTCAGTCACAGAGTTGTCAGGAAGTGGAATAGTCTGGGAAGTGATGTAGTGGAGGCAGGATCCATACATAGCTTTAAGGAGAGGTATGATAAAGCTCATGGAGCGGGTAGAGTGACAGAGTAGCGGCCAGTGAAGAGGCGGGGCCATGAGCTGTGACTCGACCCCTGCAACCACAACTAGGTGAGTACAACTTGGTGAGTACAAACACACACGAAACAGGATCCTGCAAGAGAAACCAAGGCTGAAGGAATCGACAACAAACAAGAGGGTGTTCCTAGACCGAGACAGAACAAAAACAGAATGACAGCAGCTGAGGGAGAGGACACAGAAGCGAAAGGAGCTAGGAAAAGAGACAAGGACAAATTCAGCAGAGGACAACCAGAGCAGGGCAGGCAGAGCAACAAGCACAAGCACACACAGAGCCACCCCCAGAACTCCTCAACCAAACACACTATCCCAACACAAACCACAATCCACACTTACAGCCCCCACCCCACACTATGCTGTAGAATACCACAGCACACTGACAGGTCCCCTATCCTCACAGACCCCCAGAACACAGTGTTGGAGAGGAAACTGAAGGTATGGTACACCAGTGCTGATGTAATAACAAATAAGTGGGAGGAGTGGCACAAAAGAGTCAAAGAGGCATCACTGGACATCATAGCTCTCACAGAAATAAAGCTCACAGGGATGATAACCGATGATATCTTTCCATCGGGACATCAGATCCTGAGGAAAGACCGATGGGATTTTCATGAACTGGAGAGAGGAGACAGAGGAGACGAAAGAGACTACATAATAGGAACACTTCAGTCTAGAGAGACTAAGGTGGTAATTGTAGTGATGTCTAACCCTCCACAGAACAGCAGGAGACCAAGGCAGGAGTATAATGAGAGCAATAGAGCGATGGTTGATACACTGGCTGAAGTGGCCAGAAGAGCTCGTGCGAGCAGGGCAAAGCTGCTGATTATGGGTGACTTCAATCACAAGGAAATCGTCTGCGAGAACCTGGAGCCACATGGGGGCCCAGAAACGTGGACGGCTAAGATGATGGAGGTGGCACTGGAAAACCTCATGTACCAACACGTAAGGGACACTACCAGAAAAAGAGGAGAGTATGAGCCCTTGAGTAGTGCAGATATTGAGGACATCACATATGAAAATCACCTCGGGGCTAGTGATCACGTGGTTCTGAGCTTCGAATATATAGTTACAAGTAGAGAGGGAAGCAGGGAGGGCAGGACAAAGGAAACCAAACTACAAGAGAGGGGACTATACAGGCGCGAGGAATTTCATGCACGGAGTTCACTGGGACAGAGAGCTGGCAGGGAAGTCAGTAAACGAGATGATGGAAAGTGTGACAACGAAATGCAAGGAAGCTGAGGAGAGGTTTGTGCCCAAGGGTAACACAAACAACGAGAAAGCCAGGATGAGCCCTTGCTTCACCCAAAGGTGTAGAGAGGCCAAAAACAAGTGTGCTAGAGAATGGAAGAGGTATAGAAGGCAAAGGACCCAGGAGAATAAGGAAAGCAGTCGTAGAGTAAAAAATGAGTATGCGCAAGTAAGAAGGGAGGCCCAACAACAATACGAAAATGACAGCAGCGAAAGCCAAATCTGACCCGAAGCTGCTGTACAGCCACATCAGGAGAAGAACAACAGTCAAGGACCAGGTAATCAGGCTGAGAAAGGAGCTCAACTTGAGATTCAAAGAGGTGTTCACAGAGGAGACAAAAGGGACTCCAAAACGACGGAGAGGTGGGGTACATCATCAACTCTGGGACACAATAAATAAAACCAAGGAAGAGGTGAAGAGGCTGCTAAGACTAGATACCTCAAAGGCGATGGGGCCGAATAACATCTCTCCATGGGTCCTGTGAGAGGGAACACATCTATCGAAACAGGGCGACTACCTGAGGTATGGAAGGCCAACAGGCCTGCTGCAGTGTTCCTCCTTTCTTATGTTCTTATGTAGTCCCAATTTTTAAAAAAAGAAGACGGACACGAAGCATTAAACTACAGACCAGTGTCACTGACATTTATAGTATGCAAAGTCATGGAAAAGATTATCATGAGGAGAGTGGTGGAGCACCTAGAAAGAAATGAGCTTATCAACGACATCCAGCACGGTTTCAGGGACGGGAAATTCTGTGTAACAAACCTACTGGAGTTCTATGACAGGGTGACAGCAGTAAGACAAGAAAGAGAGAGGGGTGGATAGACTGCATTTTCTTGGACTGTTAGAAGGCGTTTGACACAGTCCCTCACAAGAGATTACTGCAAAAGCTGGAGGACCATGCAGGGATAACAGGGAATGCACTGCAATAGATCAGCGAATACCTGTCAGGAAGACAACAGCAAGTCATGGTACGTAGTGAGGTGTCAGAGTAGGCGCCTGTGACGAGCGAGGTTCCACAGGGGTCAGTCCTAGGACCGGTGCTGTTCCTGATATTTGTGAATGACATTAACGGAAGGAATAGACTCCGAAGTGTCCCTGTTTGCAGATGATGGGAAGTTGATAAGAAGAATTCAATCGGAGGAGAACCAGGCAGAACTACAAAGAGATCTGTACAGGCTGCAGGCCTGGTCCAGAAACTGGCTCCTGGAGTTCAACCCCACCAAGTGCAAAGTCACGAAGATTGGGGAAGGACAAAGAAGACCTCAGACGGAGTACAGTCTAGGGGGCCAGAGACTATAAACCACACTTAAGGAAAAGGATCTTGGGGTGAGTATAACACCTGGCACATCTCTTGAGGGGCACATCAACCAAATAACTGCTGCAGCATATGGGATCCTAGCAAACCTAAGAAGAGCATTCCGACATCTAAATAAGGAATCATTCAGAACACTGAACATCGTGTACGTTAGGCCTATATTGGAGTATGCAGCACCAGTTTGGAACCCACACCTAGCCAAGCACGTAAGGAAACTAGAGAAAGTGCAAAGGTTTGCAACAAGACTAGTCCCGGAGCTAAGGGGTATGTCTTACGAGGAGAGGTTAAGGGAAATCGACCTGACGACACTTGAAGACAGGAGAGATAGAGGGGATATGATAAAGACATATAAAATACTGAGAGGAATCGACAAGGTGAACAGAGACAGAATGTTCCAGAGGTGGGACACAGCAACAAGGGGTCACGGTTGGAAGTCGAAGACTCAGATGAACCACAGGGATGTTAGGAAGTTGAATAGTCTGGGAAGTGATGTAGTGTAGGCAGGATCCATACATAGTTTTAAGAAGAGGTATGATAACGCTCATGGAGCAGGAAGAGTGACCCAGGTGAGTATTCACACAAACACACACACACACACTGGAACCCACATCTGGTCAAGCATGTCAAGAAATTAGAGAAAGTGCAAAGGTTTGCGACAAGGCTAGTTCCACAACTCAGGGGACTGCCCTATGAAGAAAGGTTGAGGGAAATAGGACTAACAACATTGGAGGACAGAAGGGTTAGAGGAGACATGATAACGACATACAAAATACCGCGGGGAATTGACAAGGTAGATAGTGACAGGATGTTCCAGAGAGGGAACACAGAAACAAGGGGACACAACTGGAAGCTAAGACTCAGATGAGTCAAAGGGATGTTAGGAAGCACTTCTTCAGCCATAGAGTAGTTAGGAAGTGGAATAGTCTAGCGAACGATATAGTGGAGGCGGGAACCATACATAGTTTTAAGACAAGGTATGATAAAGCTCATGGAGCAGGGAGAGCAGAGTCCCAGTAGCGGACAGCGAAGAGGCTGGGCCAGGAGCTGAGTCTAGACCCCTGCAACCACAATTAGGTGAGTACAATTAGTTGAGTACACACACACGCAGACACACACACACACACACGCAGACATACACACACACACACCTACACACAATGAAAAGGCGGGGCCAGGAGCTGAGTCTCGACCCCCTGTAACCACAATTTGGTGAGTACAATTAGGTGAGCGCGCACACAAACCTACTAGAGCTTTATGACAAGGTAACAGAAGTAAGACACGAGAGAGAGGGGTGGATAGACTGCATTTTCTTGGACTACAAGAAGGCCTTCTACACAGTTCCTCAAAAGAGGTTAATGCAAAAGCTAGAGGATCAGGCACACATAACAGGAAAGGCTCTGCAATGGATCAGAGAATATCTGACAGGGAGGCAACAACGAGTCATGGTACGTGACGAGGTGCCAGAGTGGGCACCTGTGACGAGCGGGGTTCCACATGGGTCAGCCCTAGGACCTGTGCTGTTTTTGGTATATGTGAATGACATAACGGAAGGGATAGAGTCAGAAGTGTCCCTGTTTGCAGATGATGTGAAGTTAATGAGAAGAAATAAATCAGTCTAGGATCAGGCAGGACTACAAAGAGACCTGGACAGGCTACAAGCCTGGTTCAGTAACTGGCTCCTTGAATTTAACCCTGCCAAATGAAAAGTCATGAAGATAGGGGAAGGGCAAAGAAGACCGCTAGGTGGCAAAAGACTGCAAACCTCATTTAAGGAAAAAGATCTTGGGTGAGTATAATACCGAGCACATCTCTTGAGGCACACATCAATCAGATAACTGCTGCAGCATACGGGCGTCTGGCAAACCTAAGAATAGCGTTCCGATACCTCACAAAGGAATCGTTCAAGACTCTGTACACCATATACGTCAGGCCCATTCTAGAGTATGCAGCACCAGTTTTGAACCCACACTTGGCAAACACATCAGGAAACTAAAGAAAGTACAAAGGTTTGCAACAAGACTAGTGCCAGAGCTAAGGGGCTTATCCTATGAAGACAGACCACTGAGCACAGGGACATCAGACAAAGAAGAGATTGAAGGAAAGAATGATGCAATGGAGGCAACTAAATCGACTCAGGGGATGCAAAGGGAACTGCAGTGGGAGTCTGAAAAGGAGAGATCAGTTTTTGTTTACAGGCTCCAGGAAGTTGAAGGGGAAATTTTGAAGCAAGAATACAGGAGGAGATAAAAACAGAATTGGCTCAAAACAGGATCCTCCTTGAGAAAGCACGACTAAGGGACATACCGGAGGGTGTACCTCGACGAAGATAGGACACAAGAAGAAAGGAAGAAACTGAAAGAGAGGGTAGAAAGACCCAAGGAGGAAAGAGAGGCTAAGACAGAGATGAGCAGGAGAACCCAGACTCAGGAGGAAGAGCAAATGCAACCTCCATCTGAACCACCTTGAGAAGGACCCCAACCATGACAACCCCAATGCAACCAAACAATATAACCCAGAACCCACACTGTGTAGCCACTGTTCCCACCCTCATCACAAACTATACCCCCACAGTAACCCCTCACAGCTCTCTGCCAGGTCTCCCACTCCAACGTTCTCCCCAGACCACAGTTTTAGAAAAGAAGTTGAAGGTTTTGTATATGAATGCGGATGGAATAAATATGAGGAGTGACATGAAAGAATCAAGGACATCATAGCAGCCACACAAACGAAACTCACCGGGATGATAACAGACGCAATCTTCCCACCCGGATATCAGATCCTGAGGAAACATAGAGGGAGCAAAGGGAAGGAGGAGTCGCACTACTCATTAAAAACCAGTGGAAATTTGAGGAAATAGAAGGAATTAACGAAATGAGCGAGAGGGACTACATAGTAGGTACAGTTCAGTCTGGGGGACATAAAGAAGTCATTGCAGTGATGCACAACCCGCCACAGAACTGCAGGAGGCCAAGAGAAGAATATGAAGAGAGCTGAGGTGGCCAGAAGAGCTCACACAGGTAGAGCAAAGTTACTAGTTATGAGTGATTTAAATCACTAGGAAACTGATTGGGAAAACCTGGAGCCACATGGGGGTCCCAAAACATGGAGAGCAAGATGATGGATGTGGTACTGGAAACCCTCATGCATCAACATGTTAGGGACTCCTACCAGAGAAAGAGGTGAGGAAGAATCAGCAAGACTGGATCTCGTATTCACCCTGAGTAGCTTGGACATCGAGGACATCACATATGAAAGGCCCCTCGGAGCTAGTGATCACGTGGGTCTGAGTATTGAATACATAGTAGAGTTACAAGTGGAAAGGGTAACAGGAGTTGGATGGGAAAAGCAAACTACAGAAGGGGGAAGTACACAGGCATGAGGAACTTCCTGCAGGAGGTTCAGTGGAAAAGAGAATTGGTAGGAAAATCAGTTAACGAAATGATGAACTACATGACAACAAAATGCAAGAAGACAGGAGAAAGGTTTGTTTCCAAGGGCAACAGAAATAATGGGAAGACCAGAACGAGTCCTTAGTTTACACAAAATTGTAGGGATGGAAAATTTAAGTGCGCTAGAGAATAGAAAAAGTAGAGAAGACAAAGAACCCAAGAAAATAAAGATATTAGTCTGAGAGCCAGAAACGAGTATGCACAGATAAGGAGGGAGGCCCAGCGACAGTACGAAAACGACATAGCATCGAAAATCAAATCTGACCCGAAGCTGTTGTATAGCCACATCAGGAGGCAGACAACAGTCAATGACCAGGTAATCAGGCTGAGGAAATTAGGTGGGAAATTCACAAGAAATGACCAAGACGTATGTGAGGAGCTCAACAGGAGATTTAAGAAAGTATTTACAGTGGAGTCAGAAAGGACTCTTGGAAGGAGTCAGAATAGGGAAGTACACCAACACGGGATATGCCAACAAGTGCTGAGTGAAATATACACAACCGAGGAGGAGGTGAAGAAACTGCTAAGTGATCTTGATACCTCAAAGGTGGTGGGACCGGACAATATCTCTCCATGGGTCCTTGGAGAGGGAGCAGAAATGCTGTGTGTGCCACTAACAACAATTTTCAACACATCCATTGAAACTGGGCAACTACCTGAGGTATGGAAGATGGCAAATGTAGTCCCCATTTTTAAGAAAAGAGACAGACATGAGGCACTAAACTATAGACCAGTGTCACTGAAGTGTATAGTATGCAAAGTCATGGAGAAGATTATCAGGAGGAGAGTGGTGGAGCACCAAGAACTGAACAAGCTTATAAACGACAACGAGCACGAATTCAGGGAAGGAAAATCCTATGTCACAAACCTACTGGAGTTTTATGACAAGATAACGGAAGTAAGACACGAGAGAGAGAGGTGGGTAGATTGCATTTTCTTGTTCTACAAGAAGGACTTCGACACAGTTCCTCACAAGAGATTAGTGCAAATGCTAGAGGATCAGGCACACGTAAATGGAAGGGCATTGCAATGGATCAGAAAATACCTGACAGGGAGGCAACAACGAGACATAGTACGTGACGAGGTATCAGAGTGGGCGCCTGTGACAAGCGGGGTTCCACAGGGGTCAGTACTAGGACCAGTGTTATTTTTGGTATATGTGAATGACATGGCGGAAGGGATAGACTCAGAAATGTCCCTCTTTGCAGATGATGTGAAGTTAATGAGGATAATTAAATCGGATGAGGATCAGGCAGAACTACAAAGAGACCTGGACAAGCTGGAAGACTGGTCCAGCAACTGATTCCTCGAATTTAACCCCACCAAGTGTAAAATAATGCAGATTGGGGAAGGGCAAAGAAGACTGCATACAGAGTATAAGCTTGGTGGCCAAAGACTGCAAACCTCACTCAAGGAAAATCATCTTGGGGTGAGTATAATACCAGATAACTGCTGCAGCATATGGGCGCCTGGCAAACCTGAGAATAGCGTTCCGATACCTCAGTAAGGAATCGTTCAAAACTTTGTACACCGTTTACGTCAGACCCATACTGGAGTATGCAGCACCAGTTTGGTACCCTCACCTGGTCAAGCACATCCAGTAATTAGAGAGTGCAAAGGGTTGCAACAAAACTAGTCCAGAACTAAGGTTAATGTCCTACGAAGAAAGGTTAAGGGAAATCGGCCTGACGACACTGGAGAACAGGAGGGTCAGGGGAGACATGATAACAACATACAAAATACTGCCAGTAATTGGCAAGGTGGAGAGAGACAGGATGTTCCAGATATGGAACACAGAAAAAAAGGGTCACAATTGGAAATTGAAGACTTAGAAGAGTGAAAGGGATGTTAGGAAGTATTTCTTTAGTCATAGAGTTGTCAGGAAGTGGAATAGTCTCGCAAGCGATGTAGTGGAGGCAGGAACCATACATAGTTTTAAGACGAAGTATGATAAAGCTTATGCAGCAGGGAGAGAGTGGACCTAGTAGTGACTAGTGAAGAGACTGGGCCAGGAGCTATGACTCGACCCCTGCAACCACAAATAGGTGAGTACAAATAGGTTAGTACACACATACATACATACATAGTGGGGTACACCATACATATATTCAAAGTGGCGTATACCAACAAGTGCTGGGCGAAATACGCACAACCGAGGAGATGAAGACTGTGCTGGTGCCACCTCAAAGACAGTGGGACCTGACAGCATCTCTCCCTGGGTCCTTAGAAAAAGAGCAGAGATGCTGTGTGTGCCACTAACAACAATCTTTAACATATCCATTGAAACTGGGCAACTACCTGATATACATGAGGCATTAAACTACATACGAGTGTCACTGACATGTATAGCATGCAAAGTCATGGAGATTATCAGAAGGGTGGTGGAACACCTAGATGACAACCAGCATGGTTTCAGGAAAAGGAAATCCTGTGTCACAAACCTACTGAGTTTAATGACAAGATAAAGAAAGTAAGACAGAGAGAGAGGGATGGGTAGATTTCATTTTCTTGGACTGAAAGAAGGCTTTCGACACAGTTCCACACGAGAGATTAGTGCAAAAGCTAGAGGATCAGGCACGCATAACAGGAAAAGCACTGCTTTGGATCAGAGAATACCTGAATACGTGACAAGGTGTCAAAATGAACGCCTATGACAAGTGGGGTTCCACAGAGGTCAGTCCTAGGACCGGTGCTGCTTCTGGTATATGTGAATGAAATGCTGGGAGGGGTAGTGTGCCTGCTTGCAGATGATGTGAAGTTAATGTGGAGAATTAAATTGGATGAGGATCAGACAGGACTACAATGGGACCTGGACAAGCTACAAACCTGGCCCTGCAACTGGCTCTTGAAATTTAAATCCACCAAATGCAAAGTCATGAAGATTGGGGAAGGGCAAAGAAGACCGCAGACAGAGTACAGGCTAGGGGGGCCAAAGACTGCAAACCTCACTCAAGGAAAAGGGTCTTGGGGTGAGTATAATACCGAGCACATCTTCTGAGGCACACATCAACCAGATAACTGCAGCAGCATATGGACCAAGGCAAACCTAAGAATAGTGTTCTGATAACTCAGTAAGGAATCGTTCAAGACTCTGTATACTGTGTACATCACGCTCATATTGGAGCATGCAGCACCAGTTTGGAAGCCACACCTGGTCAAGCACATTAAGAAATTAGAGAAAATGCAAAGGTTTGCAGCAAGACTAGTCCCGGAGCTAAGGGGATTGTCCTACGAAGAAAGTTTAAGGGTAATCGACCTGACGACGTTGGATGACAGGAGGGATGGGGGTACATGATAACCACATATAAAATGTTGCGAGGAATTGACAAGGTGGACAAACACAGGATGTTCCAGAGATGGGACACAGAAACAAGGGGTCACAATTGGAAGTTGAAGACTCAGATGAGTCAGAATGATGTTAGGAATCATTTCTTCAGCCATAGACTTATCAGGAATTAGAAAAGTCTGGAAAGTGACGTAGTGGAGGCAGAATCCGTACATAGTTTTAAGATGAGGTATGATAAAGCTCATTCAGCAGGGAGAGGACCTAGTAGCGACCAGTGGAGTGCTTTAACTCGGTGGTCTGTGGAACTGTGCAATATCTTCAGTAGCTAATTATAATAGACTTTTTTATGATTTCTGGCGGAAAAGTTTTACTCTATCTTTTTACAGATATATTGCTATAACTGTCCTTGTATTATGATGAGTGATAGTGATTCGAGTAAGTTTTGTTTATTGGTCTTTTGAGAACTAATAAACCACATCTAAATATGACCTTTTTCTTTTATTTGATGACGAATTCGGAATTTTTTCATGCGATTAGGTGTTAACACAAATGAATTACGCATACTTGTTGTTGAGTCTTGCAAGCGAATTTGTATTCTTGAATTCTGCTGTTCATTCTGCATGAAATTTCGCCATTATATATTTTATTACGAACATTACAACGAATGGTGTATTCTCCGGTATTAATCGTAGCTGTTGTGTCCTGGTCTAGTAAAGTTTAATGGTTTTGGAGGTGATGAGTTCGACATCATTCCACTTTTCTTTAATATTTATGTGACGATATCTCTGGTGTTACAAGTATTGAGAATGGAACGTATGTCGTAATCATGGTGATATTTCAGTGAGAAAATTAATTATTTTCTCATTCATTTGCCTGCAATCGTGGAAGAAGTATAAAGGGAAGTATAGCGTGTTGACTATGCTACTGATGATACCTCATTACTCTTCTGAGTATTTGGGGTTGCAAGTCTTGTAGGTCATGTAGATCTTGTAGGTCTTCCAAAAGAAACCACCGAAAACTCCCGCTTAGTTTTTTATCACACTAGTTTTCTCATAATTGGAGTGGACATTATATTTGAGTTGTTGATCCAGTTTCATAAGTTGATAGCCGAGTAACGCCGTGAAATGGATTGAAATTTCGAAGTTTGAGGATGAAGTCTCTGGGTGTTGTTATGAGGACGTCGTCTACGTACCGTTGATAGGGTGATGCTGAAGAACCCTTCTGCTAAAAGGAACTTTATGTATAGATGAACCTATGGATATGCTAAATTGGTGAAGAAAAACCACTTGAAATTAATACAAACACTTGGCATAGTGGATGGAGTGCTACATCCGGCTTTAATTTTCTTCAGATCGATGGCTTGGTCTTTAGGGACCATGGAAAATTGTGATGCGGTGTCGAGACTCGATAATTTTTATTGTTCTTGTTAACGTTTCTGGCCCTAATGAGTACGTCTCTTCGTGTACCGTAACCTCCGTCCCACTACCTATATTCTTGTTAACACCTGTCATATGACTGGACCTGTCATATGACTGCACAAAATAAATGTACCTGATACATAAATTTGAGCATCATTTATGAAATGAGTACATCAATATTGGCAAGAAACAGGTAACAAATCTTTAGTAAAGAAATTTGTGTAGGCCTGTGAATTATAAGCAAACAGGGAGCCTTAAACTGACTTTGTGGAATGCCACTTGTGACTGGTCTCCAAAATTTTTGCTGACTATTTTTTTCAGCCATGCCTCTATCAATGAGAGAACATTTCCTCCTACATGCCACTTTCTCTATGGGTCTATCAAATGTTTTACTGAAATTCATCTAGACAACATAATTATCTTTTTTCGGTAAAATTATTAGGCATGTGAATCGGTGTTAAGACCTATTACAGGCTTCTTCTAATTGCATCTTTTATTATGGCTTCTAATAATTTTCCCACAACTAATGTAGGGCTGATTGCTCGGTAATTTGATGAAAGGGACTTGTCACCCATTTTGTAGATATGAATCACGTAGCTGGCACGACGCCCGTCTGCATTAACACACTGAAAGATTAGGCAGGGACTCACAAACTTCCATCTTCCTTTATGAACCCCTAAAAAAAAATTCTTTGGAACCTGGGGACCTAGAGTGTTCTGATTAGTTAGCTTGTTTAAAAACCGTATCCCTAGTGACAGTGATATTACATAAGTGACATCACACATCCTTGTCTAAGTCCCACTTTTACTGGGAAATAGTCCCCCTCTCTCCTACACACTCTAACCTAAGCCTCACTATCCAAATAAAAACTCTTCACTGCTTTCAGTAACCTACGTCCTATTTCATACACCTGCAACATCTGCCACATTGCCCCCCTATCCACCCTATCATACGCCTTTTCCAAATCCATAAAAGCCACTACAATAATTACCTGTTAGCCGTACTTGAGTCCTCCAGGACTCAAGTAAGGGTGAGGATATTTTCTCTAGTTCTTACTCTAAATACTTGTAGAAATCTTTACGGATTTGTCTAAGATTCAACAGCTTCAATATTGTAGTCTCGTCATAACTTTTTTAATCTTTCTCCTAATATGAATATATTGTTATTTTGAGTTTTACCTTCTCTTAATCTATTTCTTAATCTATTAATTGCAATAGACTTATGATCTCTCGCACCAGTTCCTCTATAATCTTCAGATTATAAACTTTCTTTGTCATAAACTGCTTTAAAAAGCAGTCATTTGGGTTATAATTAAAAGCCAGTCATTTGGGTTATAATTAAAAGCCAATCATATGGGTTATAATTAAAAATCCATAGGCTTCCTGCATTTTTCATATATTGACGCCTAAAGAAGTCTCCATTTGACGAGTTACAAGTTAATGGTTTTGTACTGTACACCTATTAAAAAAAAATTCGTTTCCCCTAAAAAATTTCAACCATATAGATTCTTACTCTTAGATTTTATATAATTTTTGATGCAACAGTTCAAGTTTACCTTGACTACAGAGATATTCCACCCCAGAACTGAGGCTTTATCATGATATGACATTTTAAAAATAACTATATTTTGTTAGGGCAACGGGTCTTCAATGTGACTGGGTAGATGCTCACTGAGATTTATCCAACATATGCATAAAATAAGCTTTTTTTTTTACCCGAAATGTGTGTTGTTAAAAAATATATAAAAGAAGCTTTTTAAAACATTACCAAGATTTCCACTTTGTTATTAGTTAGACTGGTAAATGTTACCAGTTTAACTAAAAAAAATTACTTTACAGTGGATAGAAAATGATTGGGGCATTTGCTAAATTAGAGTTAGCTAGGAGTCAAAGGTCATGTGACCCCATGAGTTTTTTCGTTTTGGGCCTATTTATTCTAATCATCCTACTTGCTTCTCTTGGCAGTTTAAAAACAAAAATCCCATGGCAAGTGAATCCTAAAACTCCAGAGCAGTGCATAAGCCTCTCAGCCAGCTGGCTACAATATGATTCATCTAAGTAGGCAAATTTTTATACATCATAGAGAAGTTAACATGGGCCACCACTGTGACCACAAATGCAAGTTTTTACAGATGAATTTTCCACCAACGTGGCTGTGGCGAACTCAGCCACAGCCACAGCCACTTTACATACCTATCATGACAGTGATATTGTCCCGTAGTTTAATGCAACCTGTCTATTCCCTGTCTATAATATTAATACATGTACTGTCTTCCACACCTCTGGCAGTTGCTGTGTATTAGCTGACGTGAATTTTAGCATGTGACTGACGCTATGTTCCTGTTTCCTCTTTCAGAACCCACGCTGAGGTATCCTATTTCATTGCCTTCGAAGTACCTAGCTCGTTCAATAGCTCCTTCGTCTCTTCTCCTGTTGTGTGTACCGTGTATAGTACACATTGGTGTTCTGTTTCTCTTTGAGTCCTCGGTAATAACCCAGTTTCCTACGTGACTACTTCTTAACCTTTTTGTTCAACTCCTCCCAGACTTCCTGCTCATTTATTGTGTGCGCGTCTTCTTTCTTCGGAGTTATCTCCTGGTCCTTAACCATTGTATTCTTTCTGATGTAGATATAGGAGTATAATAGATCTGGTTCACATTTGGCTTTCGATTGTGTGTTCTTAAATTGTCACTCAGTCATTCTTCTCATCTATGTATATTCTTTTCCGGCCCTTCTTCATTCCCTGTTTTATTCTGTTTTCTATATTTTTCCATGCTCTTTCACTTTTAGTTTTTGCCTCTCAAGATCTGTGGGTTAACAGGGGTTTATTTTCTTCTTTCATTCCTTTTTCTGTTCTTTTGTATGATTTTCTCCTCAACCTCGCTGCACTTTCCATTAATATACTCAATCATTTCTTTCACTATATTTTCTTTTGGCTCACTTTCCCACTGCACCTCAGTCTGCGTACTGTGTGTATATGTGTGCTCATGTCTGCATGCGTTTTTACGTGGTGCCAGTGCATGTCTGAATCGAGAGCGCGCATACCTGCATGGGCGTTCGTGCCTGGATGTGCGTGCGTGCGTGCGTGCACGCGAGTGATGCAATACCCAGAGTGGTTGGTTCCAGTGGCATGTAAATGATAATAATTCGATACTATGAAGATAAACGCACATCAAGGCTGAGGACTAGCCACGTCACACATATTCTTCTTTTCAATGCTGAGGACTGATCACCTCAGGTTTTCATCACTACTTTTGGTGTTTCTTCTGTATTTTAACTGAAAAGTCCTGCTAAGCGGGTTAAACTTCTCGCCAATATAAATTTCAAACTGTTGCATATATGTTTCATTCATCTTCGTGTCGGCAGTGCATACCGCTAATATAGGTCAATGAATTTTGGTAGCAGAGGGACCCATGAGAGGTATTGTATAACCCCAGCCTCCAGTATCTCACGCAATATGAACTATGCAGAGTGTGGCATTAATGTCATTACTCAGTACTTCTCGATAGTGTGTGTGTATGTGGTGCGCGTGTGTACTCACCTAATTGTGGTTGCAGGGGTCGTTTCATAGCTCCTGGCCATGCCTCTTCACTGGTCGCCACTAGGTCCTCTTTCCCCCTGCTCCATGAGCTTTATCGTACCTTTCCTTAAAGTTATGTATGGTACCTGCCTCCACTACCTCACTTTCCAGACTATTCCACTTCCTGACAGCTCTATAGCTGTCTTATTTGAGTCTTCAACTTTCAACTGTGACCCCATGTTTCTGTGTCCCCTCTCTGTAACAACTTGTCTCTGTCCACCTTGTCGATTCCTCTCGGTATTTTATATGTTGTTATGTCGTCCCTGTCCCTCCTGTCCTCCAGTGTCGTCAGGTCGAGTTCTCTTAACCTCTACACGTAGGACATTCCTCTTAGCTCCGGGACTAGTCTAGTTGCAAACCTTTGCAATTTATCTATTTTCCTGATGTAGTTGGCAAGTGAGGGTTCCAAACTGGAGCTGCATACTCCAATATGGACATGACGTACACGGTGTACAGGATCCGAAACGAATCGTTACTAAGATGTCGGAATGCTATTCTTAGGTTCGCTAGTCACCCATATGCTGCAGCAGTTATTTGGTTGATGTGCACCTCAGGAGATGTGCTCGGTATTATACACACTCGAAGATCCTTTTCCTTGAGTGAGGTTTCTAATCTTTGTCCCCCTAGACTGTACTCTGTCTGCGGTCTTCTTTGCCCTTCCCCATTCTTCATGACTTTGAACTTGGTGGGGTTGAACTCCAGGAGCCAGTTCCTGGACCAAGCCTGCAGCCTGTCCAGATCCCTTTGTAGTCCTGCCTTATCGTCCTCCGATTGAATTCTTCTAATTAACTTCACATCATCTGCAAACAGGACACTTCTGAGTCTATTCCTTCCATCATGCCATTCACATATACCAGGATCAGCACCGGTCCTAGGACCGGTGGAACCCTGCTCGTCAGAGGAGCCTTACCGTCAGGTATTCTCTGATCCATTGCACTGCCGTCCCTGTTATACCTGCCTAGTCCTCCAGTTGTTGCACTAGTCTCGTGTGGAAATGTGTCAAAAAAGGCCTTTTTACAGTCCAAGAAAACGTAATTTTCCCACCCCTCTCTCTCTATTCTTACTGCTGTCACCTTGTCATAGAACTCTAGCAGGTTTGTAAAACAGGATTTCCCGTCTCTGAATCCGTGCTGGTTGTCGTTTATAAGCTCATTCCTTTTTAGGAGGTACACCACTCTTCTGATAATTTTCTCCATGACTTTGCATACAATACATGTCAGTGACACTAGTCTGTAGTTTAATGCTTCGTGTCTGTCTCCTTTTTTAAAAATTGGAACTACATTTGCTGTCTTCCATACCTCAGGTAGTCGCCCTGTTTCGATAGATGTGTTGAAGATTGTTGTTAGTGGTACACAGAGCGCTTCTGCTCCCTCTCTCAGGACCCAAGGAGACATGTTATCAGGCCCCATCCCCTTTGAGATATCTAGTTCGCTTAGAAGCCTTTTCACCTCCTCCTCGTTGTATATATCGTGTCCGTCTTTCTGGAGTCCTTTCTGTCTCCACTGTGAATACTTCTTTGAATCTCATGTTGAGCTCCTCATAAACTTCAAGGTCGTTTCTGGTAAACTCCCCTCCTTCCTTCCTCAGCCTGATTACTTAGTTTTTGACTGTTGTTTACTTCCTGATGTGACTGTACAGCAGCTTCGGTTAGACTTGGCTTTCGCTGCTATGTTACTTTCGTATTGTCGTTGGGCCTCCCTTCTTAAATGTGCATATTCATTTCTTGCTCTTCGACTACTCTCCTTGTTCTCCTGGGTCTTTTCGCTTCTATACTTCTTCCATTCTTTAGCGCACTTGGTTATAACCTTTCTACACCTTTTGGTGAACCAAGGACTCGTCCTGACCTTCCCATTATGTCTGTTGTCATAGGGTACAAACCTCTCCTCCGCTTCCTTGCATATTGTTGTTACGTATTCCATCATCTCATTTACCGTTTTTTCTAAACTTTTTTCAATTTTACACGTATGTTAATCACTGTACTCATAAATATGCACACCTATGTTCCATTTATAATATATATATATATATTATATATATAATATATATATATATATATATATATATATATATATATATATATATATATATATATATATATATATATATATATATATATATATATATATAATATATTATATATATATATATATATAATATATATATATTATTATATATATATATATATATATATATATATATATATATATATTATATATATATATATATATATATAGTCCAGCCTACGTTTCTTCTGTGGCTTGTAGAGGATTGGTTTCTTAACCTGGCGGTGACTACTATAGCCCAGTTCTGACACACGTCTGTTAAAAGTTCTTACAGACACCTCTGAGAGAAGATGTGGGTTCTTTTCTTTCAATTCTTTAGCAGTTATTTTAGGTGTACTCTCTAACCGCTTTAACACAGTTAAGGTACGTACAGATGTCTTCTTCGAGGGGCCAGGCCAAGGTTTGGCAGACGGTAACTCGACAACGCCACCAGCCATGAAATGCTGCACCCAGTTCCTCGCTGAACACTCACACACACAACATTGTCCACTATTTCTTTCGTCTGGTGCCAGCTTTGTGAAGCCCTATGATTTGAGCTATAGTTTCAGGTGTTAAAGACTTCCTTTTACACATAATCAAACATGTATAGCCCCAGAAGCTAAAGGGAACACCGGACAAAAGATCTGGCGGATGAGAGACAAAAGTGCAACAGTATTTGGATAAGGGTAAAGAGGTTTTTGTGGATTTTATGGATTTGGAAAAGGCGTATGATAGGGTGGATAGGGGGGCAATGTGGCAGATGTTGCAGGTGTATGAAATAGGACGTAGGTTACTGAAAGCAGTGAAGAGTTTTTATTTGGATAGTGAGGCTTAGGTTAGAGTGTGTAGGAGGAGGGGGACTATTTCCCAGTAAAAGTGGGACTTAGACAAGGATGTGTGATGTCACCGTGGTATTCAGATATTTGGGAGTGGACATGTCAGCAGATGGGTCTATGAAGGATGAGGTGAATCATAGAATTGATGAGGGAAAAGGGTGAGTGGAGCACTTCGGAGTCTGTGGAGACAAAGAAATTTGTCCATGGAAGTAAAGAGGGGAATGTATGAGAGTATAGTTATACCAACACTCTTATATGGGTGTGAAGCATGGGTGATGAATGTTGCAATAAGGAGAAGGCTGGAGGCAGTGGAGATGTCATGTCTGAGGCCAATGTGTGGTGTGAATATAATGCAGAGAATTCGGAGTTTGGAAATTAGGAAGAGGTGTG
This sequence comes from Cherax destructor, assembly GCA_009830355.1. Taxonomy (NCBI): domain Eukaryota; kingdom Metazoa; phylum Arthropoda; class Malacostraca; order Decapoda; family Parastacidae; genus Cherax; species Cherax destructor. Next base: position 29,216 of record WNWK01008503.1, on the reverse strand, counting down.
GGATTACCAAAACTATTATCCAGAGAGCTGAGGAGGGGTTGTTGAGGTGGTTCGGACATGTAGAGAGAATAGAACGAGACAGAATGACTTCGAGAGTGTATAAATCTGTAGTGGAGGGAAGGCGGGGTAGGGGTCGGCCTAGGAAAGGTTGGAGGGATGGGGTACAGGAGGTTTTGTGTGCGAGGGGCTTAGACTTCCAGCAAGCATGTGTGAGCGTATTTGATAGGAGTGAATGGATACAAATGGTTTTTCTTACTTGACGTGCTGTTGGAGTGTGAGCAAAGTAACATTTATGAAGGGATTCAGGGAAACCGGCAGGCCGAACTTGAGTCCTGGAGATGGGAAGTACAGTGTTTGCACTCTGAAGGAGGGGTATTAATGTTGCAGTTTTATAACTGTAGTGTAAAGCACCCCTCTGGCAAGACAGTGATGGGGTGAATGATGATGAAAGTTTTTCTTTTTCGAGCCACCCTGCCTTGGTGGGAATCGGCTGATGTGTTAATAAAAAATTATATATATATATATATATATATATATATATATATATATATATATATATATATATATATATATATATATATATATGCAAGACAAGTCACGAGGGTGGAAATCTTTAGCTCAAGTACTTTCACACTTTCATTGCGTCACCAGGAGCTTGGCAATGTTCCTGATGACGCACTGAGAAGCGTGAAAGTACTTGAGCTAAAGATTTCCACCCCGTGGCTTGTCTTGTATAATTAAGATCGCCCGTCTGCGATTGTTTCCATATTATAATATTTATATATATAATATATATATATATATATATATATATATATATATATATATATATATATATATATATATATATATATATATATATATTATGCAAATATCACATACCAAGCGATACAGGATGCAAAACAACCACGGGGGGAGTGGAATGATAGCTCTAGGCCTTTCGTGTTGCAATCAACACATCATCAGGAGCTTGCAATATTGCAGAAAAGAGAAGGATGTCACAGCAAGTACATTCCCAGAGAATCATCTTCACTGGAGTGAGTGAGTGAGGGATGAGAGAAGGGAATAAGAAGTGCCCCCGGGCACAACAGTGCCCACAGCATTGATATTGAAATTGCCTGAACGAAATTAATGTGGCAATAATAAAAAAATCGATCATATTCTGCTATGATATCAATAACTTTACACACATAAATATATTGTGAGTGATATAGAAGTCTCTGGCAATTAACATTTATAGGGGCCCCAAGGACCCCAATGGAAATAAGTCACTCTGTCTGACTTTTTTGGGTTATCCTAGGTTCTCTACACATATGCTGCTATGTATGATAATCTATGTAAATGTATTTGTGTATACCTGAATAAACTTACTTACTATAGGGTGGAAATATGAGGAACAACGTGTCCATTTAAATTGACCAGAAAAAACGGTAACATTTAGAGGGGAGAGTTCTAAAAGTTATGTAAAGTAAACGGGGCTCATTTAAAGGGGAAGGCATCTGTAATAACAAGAAATACGGCCACAGATATTCAACCCACAAGAAAGGAAAATGTTATTTATTGAAGTTAGAAAAGCCAAACAAAAGTTTTTCAACATGGTACCACCTGAGTGGCAAGATCATTTACTAGATTACATATATAGGGGATTGAGAATAATGAAACGGTAAACGTAATGTTTACATCCTAGGAAACTAAACAATCTCATAGCACAACGTGGCTGGTCTCATCATGCTAACCCGGAGTTCGCTGTCAACCTGTCGAGTATTGAACTTACTCGTCACCAGCAGACAACATTGGTATATGGTTAAGTTTCGCGCCTACTAGTGGAGACACTAATTATGTTGACCTTACCAAATCTTTTTGAATTTGGAAGGGGACCAATTCATCTGCAAAGGCATGGTATATGGAGCTTTGCTCATACTTGTGGAACCGAATTGTCCTCAAAGATTTATTAAGTCGTACCATGAAATAAAGAAAGATCCTAGACTTCACCTTACGAAAGCTGAAAAGCAATGTGATGGTTATTATGGACAAAGTAGATTATAGCGGAAAAAATGAACTCATTATTAGAAGACAGGGATACTTACATATCCCTTAATAAGAACCATTTGGACCAGGTTAATTGTAAATTTAATAAACATCTTAGAACCTTACTTAGAGGTAATGAGGAATTAATTAACAGTTATCGGCGAGATCTCGACACTCCCTTACATGTAAGGTTTGATTAAAACCCACAGCCCGGTTTTCCAACCAGACCTATAATTAGTTCTGTAGGATCGGCATCATATGCCTTGTCAAAATGGTTGGTAAAAATATTAACAACTTTGCTTGGCAACATTTCTGAAGCCCACTTAAAAAATAATATTGATCTCATCGACAAATTGCAAAATATCAACATGTCTAATGACTTTACACTTGTTAGTTTTGATGTCACAGCGTTGTTGACCAGAGTCCCTGTTCCCGACTTGCTATTTTATTTGGAAGAAGAATTAGAGGAGTTCTCTTTGCCTTTTGATAAAAATACCATTACTGAATTGATTAAGCTGTGTGTAGTTGATTGCAAGTTTGAGTTTGAGGGGAAATACTTTGCTCAAAAACAGGGAATGGCGATGGGTAATCCGTTGTCCCCCTTATTGAGCAATCTGTATATGGAATTTCTCGAGGCTAAACTGTTGAAAGATATCCTGTCATGTAGAGCTAAATGGTTCAGATATGTGGATGACATCTTGTGTCTTTGGCTAAATGATATGACCCTGGATACATTTTTACCAAGTCTTAACACTTTATCCCGTCTATTAAATCCACCGTGGAGAAAGAGGTGGACTGTAAACTTCCATTCTTAGATGTGTTGATACACCGGGTTGATAGAAAGTTTAAGTTTACAGTATATAGGAAGACATCACCTATGATGATCAAGGGTCATACAAATTCACTAGCTATTCCAACCATGGAAGAACTATTAAAAGTCACAAAAGAATTTTTAGAGTGTGTATTTTAATTTATAAAAATTCACGGACTGTTAGAAGCATCCTGATAAAGAATGCACCACAACAACGTGTTGGTGGTGTCTACAGAGTTGGTTGCAATGGTTGCAGTCTCTCCTATTTGGGACAAACTGGAAAATCATTGGAGGTGAGAATGTCTCAGCACCGTTATTCGATAAGTGCAGCACAGGAGTTGAAAGCTATTTTTAGCCATATTAGAGCTTGTAATAACCCAGCAAATTGGCGGGAAGAGTCATCTTCCCTAGTTCCTCTTGGCTTGAAAGGAATATTGTAGAATCGAAATTATTAAGCATGATAGGCAGGCATTATACAATATCAGTGACGGGTTGTTCAAATTAGATGCGTTTTTAATTGACGCAATCGTACACAGTCTAAAATTGGGCTCTTATATGAATGCATTAGACTGTCTTAAATGCAGTGCCACACTGAGGAATTAGGGCCTATTTTTGTTGCAGTTTCTGAAGGTTGAACCAGAGTTTGCCTCAGAATTATATGGGTTGAATATCTGTGGCCGTATTTCTTGTTATTGCAGATGCCTTCCCCTTTAAATGAGCCCTGTTTACTTTACATAACTTTTAGAAGTCTCCCCTCTAAATGTTACCGTTTTTTCTGGTCAAGTTAAATGGACACCTTGTTCTTCATATGGCCACCCTATAATTGCCAGAGACTTTTATATCACTCACAATATATTTATGTATGTAAAGTTATAGATGTCATAGCGGAATATGATCGAATTTTTTATTATTGCCACATTATTTCGTTCAGGCTATTACAATATCAATGCTTGTGGGATTTTTCTAATGCTATAATATACATCCTTTTGACTGTGGGCACTGTTGTGCCTGTGGGCACTTTTTGTACCCTCCTCTCCCTCCCTTCCTCACTGCAGTTAAGATGATCCTCTGGGAACGTACTTGCTTGGACATCCTCCTCTTTTCTGCAATTTTGCAAGCTCCTGATGATGTGTTGATTGCAACACGAAAGGCCTAGAGCTATCATTCTACTTCCCAGTGGTTGTTTTACACCCACCCACACACACACACACACACACACACACACACACACACACACACACACACACACACACACACACACACACACACACACACACACACACACCCCGATGGCATGGGGGCTAGCTCTTGCTTCACGCACGGAGGGCCCGGGTTCAATTCCCGGCGGGGCCGAAACATTTCGAAGTGTTTCGTTACTCACATACATACAACAGGCCTATGTCTAATCGACATGTACCTAGGATAAAAATGGTAACTAACTAACACGAGGAGAGGTTAAGGGAAATCGACTTGACGACACTGGAGGACAGGAGAGATAGGGGGGACATGATAACGACATATAAGATACTGAGAGGAATTGACAAGGTGGACAAAGACAGAATGTTCCAGAGATGGGACACAGCAACAAGGGGACACAGTTAGAAGATGAAGACTCAGATGAATCACAGAGATGGTAGGGAGTATTTTTTCAGTCACAGAGTGGTCGGGAAGTGGAATAGTTTGGGAAGCGATGTAGTGGAGGCAGGTTCCATACATAGCTTTAAGAAGAGGTATGATAAAGCTCAGGGACGCAGGAGAGTGACCCAGTAGCGGCCAGTGAAGAGGCGGGGCCAGGAGCTGTGAATCGACCCTGCAACCACAACTAGGTGAGCAAGTAGGTGAGTACACACACACACACACACAACAACACACATAAACTACACACACATATATATATATATATATATATATATATATATATGTGTGTGTGTGTGTGTGTGTGTGTGTGTGTGTTCAAACTGACATTCCACACAAGTTATTATGTCTTAGTATAACTTCTTTCGTTGTTGAGAAATATTTGTGACTTTTACTGGTTGTAGCTTACAGCACACTCCAGTGCGGCAGTTTTGCTGAAGTTGTACTGCAGTTGTACTGCAGTTGTACTGGAGTTGTACTGGAGTTGTACTAGAGTTGTACTAGAGTTGTACTAGAGTTGTACTGGAGTTGTACTAGAGTTGTACTGGAGTTGTACTAGAGTTGTACTGGAGTTGTACTGGAGTTGTACTGGAGTTGTACTAGAGTTGTACTAGAGTTGTACAGGAGTTGTACTGGAGTTGTACTGGAGTTCGTGAAAAGTCGTTTCCTACAATAGCAAACTTCACAGTTGCTTTCAAATATATGGCTGGAGAAATCATATTCATGTAAAATGCTTAATAAGAAATTTATTTAGCAGCTGTAATGTGGTCTGCGAACATGAAAAAAAAATAGAAAAAGATAAAAAGAGAGAATACAAAATACAAAATTGTTCCATAGTTGAGAAATATTATGTACAAAGAACGATTGAAAGCACAGACAATGCTATTGTTGGCTGATAGAAGAAAAGGGACATAGGATAATCAAATACACAATCGTGAAAGACGTGATGCTAAAGAGGATTTCTTAACCTGATTAAACGGATGAAAAGACAACTATTGCAAACTGAGAAAAGTGGTGTGAATAAATGCAAAAACAGTTATTATTAAAAAGTGAGATTTCTATAATGGAATCTAATACGCTCTACTCCCAGAGAAAATTAGATAAAATTATCAATACACGATACGAGAAACCACGAGCCGAGCTCTGCTAATGCGGTTACAAATTGTAATCTCAACACCCAGCATAACCTTTCATCCTTAAGAACCATATTATGCCGCTTAAATTAGAAGCTGAGAGTTGGATACAAAGGTAATTAAACATCACTGGAACTTTAATTCAAGCCAGAGTTCACAGGGTCGAGTCCACCTCCACTGACACGCCGTGTGTCTTACCTCTTTGTTCTTACCTATTTATGGTTGCAGGCTCCGCCTGTAGTGTGTGTGTATGTGTATACTCACCTATTTGTATTCGCCTGTTTATGGTTGTAGGGGTTGACTCTCAGCTCCTGTCCCTGCCTCTCCATTGGCCTCTATCAGGTTTCTTCGTCCCCTGGCTACTTGAGCCCTCTCATATATCTTATTAAATCTACGGATGCATCATGTCTCTACCATCTTCCTGTCTAAGTCGTTATGTTTCTTTATAACTCTGAAACTGAAGAAACATTTTCTATCACCCCATTACTCATATATTTTCTTTCTTCCAATTGTGCTTTCGTGTATTAGAGGCCTTTTTGTCGAATGGACTTGCCCTTATCTTCTGGTCATTCAAGCTTAGCCTCTTTAGCCTCTCATAGCTCATACCTCTTAGCTCAGGGACTAGTCTCGTTGCAAATATTTGCTCTTTTTCCATCATCTTGACATGATTTATCAGATGTGGGTTCCATTCAGTTGCTGCATACTCCAAGATGGGACTAACAGATGTCTTACATAGTGTCGCGAATTACTTCTTGTTGCGGTTCCTGAAAGATATTTTTAAATTTGCCAATCTCGCATTCGCTGCCACGAATATTCGGTTGATGTACACCTTAGGAGATATGCTTTAAATTAAGCACACCCCAAGATCCTTCTCTTCATGATTGTTCGCAGCCTTTGTCCCCTAGGCCTGTACTCTTTTTCCGGTCGTCTTTGCTCCTCCCCAGTTTCATAACTCTGCATATGTTGTGGATATATTCAATTAACCATTTGTTAGATCAGTCAACCAATCCTGAAGCTCGTCCAGATCCATTTGCAGTCTTTCCTTGTTTGATTCCCTCTGTATTACTCTCGTTATTTTCGCATCAACTGCAACGAGGGATACCTCTGACTCTCTTTTTCCTATCATGTCCTGACCCTTATGAAGTTTTTTTTTTTTTGCGAGAGCAAAGAAAGCCCAACTGAAAATTGAGTAAAATACATAGTGTAATAGCGTATATGACAGTGGTACTGTAGTGTATAGACAAGTTACCTCAGTTAATGTGGTGAAATTAAGAGGAAGTAATATATATATATATATATATATATATATATATATACATATATATATATATATATATATATATATATATATATATATATATATATATATATATATATATATATATATATTTTCTCATTTACATAAACGACCTACCAAATGCTACTATTTGGAGATGACACTACATACGTCTTCTCTCACCCATACCCAGTCATACTAGCCAACACTATAAATGCTCAATTACAGAAAATATCTACCTGGATGATGACTAACAAGCTTACTATCATTGATGATAAAACCTATTTCATTCAGTTTGGGAAAAGAGCTACAAATGTTCCACTTAACATAATGATAAACGGATCACTTGTCACAAAACTCAAAGAGGGAAAATTCTTAGGAATCCACCTTGACAGTGGCCTCAAATTTCAGACAAATATACAACAAATTTCCAAGAAAGTCTCCAAGATCGTAGGAATACTATCGAAGATAAGGTACTATGTTCCACAACCAGCTCTCCTTTCCCTTTATCACTCACTCATTTACCCCTACCCCACCTATGGAATCTGCGCATGGGGCTCAACAACAATAAATCATCTCAGACCATTAATAACACAACAAAAGGCTGCAGTCCGAATGATAACAAATTCCCACTCCAGACAACTTACTCCACCAATATTCAAAAGTCTAAACTTACTCACCTTACAAGACATCCATACTTTTTACAGTGCCTATTACATACAAAGAACACTAAACTTAAATTTTAACCCACCACTCAAAATTCTCCTAACCAACCTTAACAAGATACATGAACATAACACAAGGCACAGATCACTCTTCGATGTTCCCAGCGTCCACCTTACACTATGCAAAAACGCAATGCACAATAAAGGCCCAAAAAATTGGAATTCATTACCTATGATTTCCAAAGAAATCCTGTTTGTACATCAATTCAAAACTCTGCTTAAAAAAACACCTACTCACCCAAAACTAAATACACAATACTTAATATTACCTACAAAGTTAATAAATAACTTTCCACTGCCTCAAAATAACATTATTCACTGTGTTACTCCCCTAGCCTCAAACCCCTTACATAATTGCTCAAAGAACAATAATTTTTCAAACATAATCTAGTACAAATGTTGAAACTTATATCTCATAAATGTATAAACCTGTTATAATTAAAGCAACCTAATCTAACTTTGTTCCTACAGCATTACCAAATAAAGAAATCCATTCTCATGTACTCTTGTGCTCCTTGTAACTCTATCTAATGACCATATAAATTGTTATTGCAACACAAATAATTGATTTGATTTCTTTGATCTGATTTAATAAATTGCATTACTACAAATAATAAATTATTATGTTGACATATTCATTCAGAGACTCACAGGTAAGGACCCACTAGGGGCGAGGGGAAGTGGGGACAGACGAAGAATAGCCGGTGAGAGGAAGAGCTGTAGTTGAAGAGAAAGAGTCAGGACTAAACCCAACCGTTTGTGGGGTAAACCCCTTGCTAGACTGTTGACATATTATATTGTGTGTGTTGATTCACCAGGAATTCTCCCGGCCCGGGTCTTTACCAGATGGCGACCCGGCTCCGGCTCCCTGGCGTGGGAGTGTCAGAGACCTATGTCTCCCATGGGAGGGGATACCCCTCATCGGCGGGACCAACTGGCCCCAGGCCTAGCCACATTCCCCACCAGCACGAGGCATGGAGGTAGATAGAGGCTAGGCCTCTCTGGTCTGCCACCTTCCCTAATGGGAAGGGCAGGCTTACGAGCTGCAGATGGTAGCAAGCTCCAGCCTTGGCACCTACCCTGCCCTAGAAGGGCTGGGCCGACATATAAACTATAATGCTTCAAAACTGTAAAACTATTATGTTTCAAAAATGTTATGTTCAAATTATGTTCAAATTTCATAGCTTAATTACTCAACTATACTTATATTGTAAATTGTTTACTATAATTTTTACCATTTAGTTGTAAGTTAATTTTAAGTTTGGCCACAATGCTCTGCATATTAGGGGCTTTTGGCATGTACACCCCATTCTTATAACCCATTGTACGTCTTTGTATCATGTCACAATAAACTATTATTATTATTATTATTATTATTATTATTATTATTATTATTATTATTCCAATAATTTGAACTAGTGTGGTGAACAGTTGCCAGCAGTCGCAGGATTCTACTACGCAAGTCGATACGTTTACAAAACCTTCCCACAAGCTGTTAATCTACCCTACGTATAATCCAGTGATACCATAGAGTAACACCTTATGGAAATACGAAAAACTAGGATTTTAATAATAGGATATTACAGTGATAGTATCGTGAAAGTGCAGTGCCCATCCAGTGTTCCCATAACGGCTGTTTTTACGGTTTATGGTGACAATACAGGAAATTGTTTTGGTCTTAAAGTAAACAGATCAGTGTGAGGAAGTCAGTAAGATCAGTAAATTAAAATATATATGAATGATCAGCGAGGAATGAATCTGGAAAGAGTTGTACAGTGATCAAAACAAAATTAAATGCTGAAAAATATGATACATGTCCACCCGAGATAAACGGGATGTCACGTGACCTTTTTCCGACCCCACACGACCCACACCTACCCAGCACTCGCTACCCACAGCCAATATATAGTCACCCCTACCCCCTCCCTATAAATCACCCACTACCCACAAGTCGCAAGCCTCGGTTTTATAAATACATCTCACATTTTACTGTCACCAGTGCAGAGCAGAAAGGTAAAGTGGAAATCAGTTTTTTTTTTTTCGTGGCATACAGAGTGAAGTAGGATGCAGGCAGGATGTGAGTACAGCATACATGCGGGACATAAAAAAATCCTTGGAAAGAAATCCAGGATCACATGCAACCTGTGCTTCTCCAAGCATCATCGCTTGTGCAAGAATAAACACGGCCTCAAAAAATGACATCGAACTAGCAAGGTGCTTCTGGTTGTGCAATAAAGATATAGAACTTTGGACAGGTATCAGGAAGGTACTAAGGAGGACAATAAATAATAAAAATAAGCGACAAAATAAAAGGAACTCATGGACATTCTACCTAAGATATAAAAAACTTGGGGGAAGAGATAGGAGGAGTGAACCTAAAAAATGCAGAATACACATGCCACAACAGATGACTCGAAATTAAATAGTCACCCACTGAAAAAAATACAGGAAACAAAAACGTCAGCTAACCCATCCCCCACCCATAGGGCAAACCCATCCCAATCCCCAGCCCTAGTGCTATTACCCACAGAGCTGGTGATGACCCAGACTCAGCCCCCAGCCCTAGTGCTGACTCAGACTCAGCCCCCAGCCTTAGTACCAGTCCAGACTCTTCTAGGGACTCTGCCACTCTGGAGTCTTCTTCTTCTTCTGGGGAAGGTGCTAGTTCCCTGGAAGCAGGACGGGAGGCTCTGGCTTGGATACTGAGGATTATAGTACAGTCCTAGAAACTGCATAAATTGAGAACACACCTACCAAAAATTCTACCCAACCAAAAGCGAAATGGTGCAAATTCTATGTTTTGGGCATGTGTAAGGATGGAATATGTCGTGGGGTATGTCGTTCTACCTATCACAATTTTTTTCACCCAGAAATGTGCCATTCTTCAGTCCTCCAAAACAACAGTGCTACAACACCAACTGCCCTGCATACCATCTAAAAGGGACCAGGAGGTACAGACCTCATAAGACAAACAATAGTATTTACGACAACCCCATTCCAAGTGATTTTTTAGTGACAGAAGATGGCCATAGCCAGTGGCCCCCCATGCCCCTCCAGAACCACAACTTCTGATGCCAACAACAAAATCCCCAACAAACACAGAATACGACCTCGTTTATATTTCCTAATAAACAGGGTCTTAAGCCATCCACCAATAACCAAATACCTTTTATCAGTGGATTTCTAGAGAGTCAAATGCGATGTTTGCAGCCTTAACAGAGACCCACACAAAAGATCACTTTGACAACGAAATATGGATAAATGGGTACAACCTTTTCAGATGCGACAGAAAGAACAGGCAACAAGTCGCTCATCTGCACGGAGATACTGAACACCACAAATGATGTAGCTGAAGTTCTAACAATGAAGATCGAGAACCAAAACCTAGTCATCGTGGTTGTATATAAGCCACCAGATGCAACCTCCCAACAGTTCAAGGAACAGCTACTGAAAATTGATTGCTTTGTGGAAAGCCTTCCAGCTCTATCCACAAACATCTTACTGCTTGGTGACTTCAACCTAAGACATACAAAATGGAAGAATGTAGCAAATAATGTTATAGCAAAACAATCCCTGGAGGCAGCACAGATGAAAAGTCACACACACACACACATGAGCTACTAAATTTCTACAATAAACACATCCTAAGTCAGCAGATAGTGGAGCCAACAAGACTGGAAAACACACTTGACCTTATTTTCACAAATAATGAAGACCTGGTAAGAGACATAACAACAAAAACAACTAATTCTGATCACAATCTAATCGAAGTTCAGACTTACATGCACCGGAGCCCTGATCAGTAAAATGCACATAGCTGTGAAGGTGTCTTCACCAAATACAACTTAAACAACAAGAACATCAACTGGGATCAGGTGAACTATATCTTTAATGAAACATGTTGGGAAGATATCTTAAATAACATGGATCCAATCCAGTGCCTTGAAAGAATCAATTTCCTGGCAGCTGAAGTATGTTCAAGGCATATTCACCTAAGAAAGAAGAAGAGAAGAAGTAAACTGGAGAGAGAAACATGCTCAAAACTCCATCAGGGTATGCTAAATTTCTGACATTACCCTAACTCCAATAGACTCTGAGAAAGCCATTAACAACATGCCCATGCACTCAACCCCAGGCCCAGACTCGTGGAACTCTGTGTTCATTAATAACTGCAAGAAACCCCTTTCGCAGGATGTAAGTATACTATGGAGAAGAAGCTTAGACATGGATGAAATTCCACAGTCACTGAAAACAACGGATATAGCCCCACTCCATAAAGGTGGCAGCAAAGCATTACCTTAGAACTATAGACCAATAGCTCTAACGTCCCACATCATAAAAATCTTTGAAAGAGTACTAAGAAGCATGATTGCAAACTACTTGGATTCCCTAAAACTGCACAATCCAGGGCAACATGGGTTCAGAACGGGTCGCTTCTGCCTCTCGCAACTACTGGATCACTAGGATCTGCATGAGACTGTCATCTACTGAGGACACGGTTAACCTCCAAAAAGATATAAACCAAGTTTTCCAATGGGCAACGGAAAACAATATGATGTTCAATGAAGACAAATTCCAACTACTCCGTTATGGAAAACTGGAGGAGATAATTAGAACTGAGTATACTACAAAAAAATAATGTAAGGGATCTGGGAGAGGTAATGCCTGAGGATCTGACTTTCAAGGACCACAACAGTGCAACGATCACAATTTCAAAGAAAATGATGGGAAGGATAATGAGAACGTTCAAAACAAAAGAAGCCAAGCCAGTGATGATCCTTTTCAAATCACTTGTTCTCTCTAGGCTGAAATACTGCTGTACATTAACATCTCCGTTCAAAGCAGGTGAAATTGCAGATTTATAGAATGTACAGAGAACCTTTACTGCACATATAGTTCCATCAAACACCTTAACTACTGGGAACGCTTGGAAGCACTTGACTTGTACTCGCTGGAATGCAGGCGAGAGAGATACGTATATCATAATCTACACTTGGAAAATCCTAGAAGGAATGGTCCCAAATCTGCACACACAAATCATTCCCTACGAAAGTAAAAGACTGGGCAGACGGTGCAAAATATCCCCAATGAAAAGTAGGGGATCCATTGGTACACTAAGAAAAAGCATAATAAGTGTCCGGGGCCCAAGACTGTTCAACAGCCTCCCACCATACATAAGGTGAATTACCAATAGACCACTGACTGCCTTCAAGAGGGAACTAAACAGATACAGTCGGTGATGGATCAGCCGGGCTGTGGTTCGTACGTGGCACTACGTGTGGCCAGCAGTAACAGCCTGGTAGTGGACCGGGCCGTGGGGGCGTTGATCCCCGGAATACCTTCCAAGTAGACTCCAGGTAAGGTCCTTTTTCTTGAGTGAGGTTTGCAGTCTTTGACCCTCCCTGCCTAAACTCCATCTACGCTCTTCTTTGTCCTTCTCCAAGCTTCATAACTTTGCATATGGTGAGATTAAACTCTAGAAGCCATTTGCCAGACCAGGCCTGTATTCTGTACTGATTCTCGTCTGCTTGTATTCTCCTCATTAGTTTCATGTCGTCAACGAATAGCAACACCTCTGACTCAATCCCTTTTGTCATGTCATTCACATATATAAGAAACAGCAATAGCTATATTACTGATCCTTGTGGAACCCCACTTGTCACATGAACTCATTCTGCCTTCCTGTCTGCTATGCTTTGATCCATTGTAGTACATTCCAGAATGAATGAATGTAAAACCTGTTATGAATAATACTTACTTAGCTAATTATTCCCACAACACTTACATTAAAATGACCACGTAAACTAACTGCAATGCAATTAATTGTTTTAAATTGTTATCTCACTCAATTAGTTGCATTGCTGCTATAAATTGCTACAATAAATTGATATGTTCAACTTATATTCAAACTTTATAACTTAGATATGCAACTTTACTTATTTTATAAATTATCAACCATAACTTTTTATTATTTTACTATTATTATTGCTTTAATTTGTTTAATCTGATTTAATTAATTTTATAATGAAGACAAAAGTACAAAACTATGTTCAAATTTCAAAGCTTAAATACTCACCTTTACTCATTGTATACTATCTACAAAAATTCTTACAATTTAGTTTTAAGTTAATTTTAAGTCTGCCCAAAATGCCCTGCATACTAGGGGCTTTTGGCATGTACACCTCATGTAATCTCAATAACCAAATGTAATTCTTTGTATCATGTCCAAATAAAAATATTATTATTATTATTATTATTATTATTATATTATTATTATTATCATTCCTGTCTTCTCATCTAGTTTTCGTACCTGACTTGTGAGGTACTGTGTCAAAAGGCTTCTTACAGTACAAGAAAGTGCAATTTACCCATTCCTCTCTCTCGTCTTTCTTCTTTCACTTTGTCATAGAACTCCAGTAGGTTTGGGACAAAGGATTTTCCATCCCTGAAGCAGTGCTGGTTGTAGGCGCTCCACCATTCTTCTGATATTTTTTCATAACTTTATATACTAAATATATCAGTGACGCTGGTCTGTAGTTTAATGTTAACCGTCTGACTCCTTTCTTAAAAAATTGGACTACATTTGCTGTCTTCCACACTGGCAGTTGCCCTGTTTCTATAGACTTGTTGAAGATTGTTGTTAATGGCACACACACAGTGCCTCTGTTCTCTCTTTCAGGCCCCTGTAGAAATATTATCTGGTCTCAACACCTGTGAGGTATATAGTTCACATGGCAGTTTCTTCACCTCCTCCCAAGTTGTGTGTATTGTGTCCAGCACTTGCTGGTGCACTCTACTACATCGGTTTGCTAGCAGCCTTTCTGTCTCTGAGAATAACTCCCTAAATCTCATGCTGAGCTCTTCACAGACTTCCTCGTCATTTCTTGTGACCTCCCACCTTCCTTCTTCAGCCTGGTTACTTGGTCTTTGACTGTTGTCTTCCTCCTGATCTGGCTATATAACAACTTGTGGCTGTTATATAGCCTTTCTGGTTGTTTGGCTCAGTCTCCTGTTTTCCTGAGTTCTTTGTATTCTATATTTTTTCCAAGCTGTAGCGCATTTAGCTTTGGCCCCTCTACACCTCTGGGTAAACCATGGGCTCAATCTGGTCTTCCAGAGTTTGGTTTCTCACATTCCTGTGTTTCTTCTCTCTCTACTGTTAATTACACAAGGTATTCACTATTCAGGACCATGTGATCACTATGCTAGAACCATTCAGGTTGAATACAAGGGCTAGCCTTGCTGGTTCATCATCCTCTCTCTATTTGATTGTATCCCTAACATATTGCTGCATAAAATTTTCCATTACCACCTTAAGCATCTTAGCCCTCCATGTTTCTGGTCCCTGTTTCTTAACCCCTTGTGGTTAAGTCCTTCCCATGGGTCCAGATGAGTTTTGCCCTGCTCATGTGGACCCTTCTGTCTACGTCAGCAAGTGCATCTGCCATTGCTCTGTTTCATCATACTTTTGTCTTGACCTCTTGCTATTTTGTGGAGGGTTGTACATCACTGTTTTCATCGCAGTGGGAGCCCCTGGTCTTAAATATGACTACTATATAGTCATCTGCTTTTCTCTGTCCATGCTCCCCATCTTAAAATTCCAGTGATTTCTTATGATCAGTGTACTCCTCCTCCTCCTCTGTTTCCTCTGTCTTTCCTTAGAATCTGATAGCCAGTCAGGAAGAATACATCTGTTATAATATCCGTAAACTTTGTCTCCATGAGTACTTTAATGTCTGGGGATGCCTCCATGATTCGTTCATGCCACTCCATCTGAGTTGGTATACCATACCTTCAGCTTCTCTTCACTACTGTGTTCCTGTTCATGGGTTCTTCGGTTCCTCGTCCTTGGTCATGAGTCGCGGGGTTAGGAGTGGTTGGTGCAGGTTGGGAGCATGGAAGGAGTGGTAGGATTATGTGAGAGGCTGCTTTGAGGAAGGTGTTTGTGCTGGAGGGGGTGAAGCCTGCAGATGTGGAGTAGAGTTTGTTTGGGTTTATTGTTCTTGGGCTGGAGGGAAGGCTAGGGGTTAGGGGTTCTGTGTATGGGTGTGCTTTGTGGTCTTCTGAAGGCTGAACTTCTATGCCTGTCAATGCATGCCCTGTCTCTCCTTCATGCTTTTGGCGTCTTTGTGCTCGCTATGCTTCTACAATTCTTTCTTGTTCTGTCCCGGTTGAGGTACACCCGTCAATATTTTTCTGTTTCCCTTAATCGTGGTTTCCACTGTATGATCCTATCTCATATCATTTTTGTCATGAGGGTCAATTTGACTGAGTGACTTTTCCCCCTTGATTACCACCAAGTTTCTGAAAAATTGTCACCTGGGACATACCCTACCTGCCCATTAGTGTAATGATATAGTTAAGCTCTAGTCATATTTCATCATAAGTACTTCCTTCAGCCTCCTGGAGCCCAGTGACACTCTCCTCTTTCCACCTCTTTTCCCTTCATTTCTATGTATCCGATTTGAGCAACTCCTTTGCTGTTTCCCATGTTATCTCCTGCACCTGCTGGTTGTTTTATAGAATCCCCACAAAGGTCTTCTTAGCTACTTCCCTTCCTTCAGTTCCCTTGCCTCCCATTGCTGTTCCTGCTCCCATCTCATTGCCCCTTTAGTCCCTCAGATCTATTTCCCACTTAAGCTCATTTAATTATTTCTTGTCCAGGCTCTATATTTTGTCTCAGCATCTGCAGTTCATCTTCCCATTCTTTTATCACTACAGACATCTCTATCGCTTTGCAAAACTCACTAAACCTTTTTTCTCAGTCTTGTTCTGTCATGCACCTGAGCCCTGCTACCCACACTTCCACTCAGAACATTATTCCTCGGCTCCTCTGCCTCTTCTGTCTTGGCTTTTGTGATCCCATTTCTGCACCTCCAGGTTAGCATACACTAGCTTTCTCGGATTGCAGCTAACTGGTGGAAGACTCAGTCCCTGCCCTTTCTGTGAATAGAGAGCTCTGTATTCTTATGAGAGTGAGTATGTGTGCGTGCATGCGTGTGTACTCACCTATATGTGATTGCAGGGTTCGATTCACAGTTCCTGGCCTCTCCTGTGAGCACGTGTGTGTGCATGCGCTTGCATGCGTAAGTACGTGTACGCACATTCGTGAGTGATTGTGTGCACTCACCTAATTGTGGTTGAAGGGTTAAAGCCATAGCTCCTAGCCCCGTGGTGTATGTGTATGTATGTGTGTTGTGTACATGTGTTTATGTGTGTTTGTGTGCATGTGTGTATTTATGTGTGTTTGTGTGCATGTGTGTATTTATGTGTGGATGTGTGTGCGTATGTATATGTGTGTGATTGCGTATTTGTATATATTAGTGTGTGTGTTTATCTGTACGTGTGCTTGTATGTTTGTGTGTGTGTGTGTGTGTGTGTGTGTGTGTGTGTATGTATTTACTCACCTAGTTGTAGGTTGCAGGGGTCAAGTCATAGATCCTGGCTCCGCCTCTTTCCTGGTCGCTATTAGGTCCACTCTCTCCCTTCTCCATGAGCTTTGTCGAACCTCCATATTGTTCCAATTCCTGACAACTCTATGACTGAAGAAATACCTATCCTAACGATATTCCTTTTAATGCCTCATTTTCCCGAATTTTCAACTTCCAGCTGTGACCTTTTTGTTGCAATAGAGTTGTTATATAATTTTGAATGATTCCTTAAGTCAGGTCTCAATTGTCTTGAAGTTGAATGATCCAATATGTCATTGCTATTTCAGTTTTTAGGCGCCAATATGCTGCAGCAGGTATTGAGTTGATGTGCGCCTCAGGAGATGTGCTCGGTATTATACTCACCCCAAGGTACTTTTCCTTGACTGAAGTTTACAGTCTTTGGCCCCCATAGCCTGTACTCTGTCTGCGGTCTTCCTTAACCTTCCCCAATCTTCATGATTTTGTACTTGGTGAGGTTAAACTCCAGGAGCCAGTTGTTGGACTAGGCTTGCAGCCTGTCCAGATCCCAATATAGTCCTTCTTGATCCTCATCCACTTGAATTCTCCGCGTTAGTTTACATCGTCTGCAAACGGAGTGCTTCACATCGTCTGCAAACTGGGACACCTCTGAATCTATCCTTTCCGTTATTTATTCACGTATACCTAGGACTTACCCTTGTGGAACCCCGCTCGTCACAAGCGCCCACCTTGACACCTGGTCACGTACCATCGCTCGTTGTTTCCTTCCTGTCGGATATTCTCTTATCCATTGCAGTGCGTTTCCTGCTATTCCTGCCTGCTATTCTAGTTTTTTCACTCATCTCTTGTGTGGAACTATTTCGGAAGTCTTCTTACAGTCCAAGAAAATGCAGTCTACCCACCCCCATCTCTCTCTCCTGCCTTACTTCTATCACCTTGTCGTAAAACTCCAATAGGTTTGTGACACAGGACTTCCCCTCCCTGAAACGTGCTGGTTATTGTGTATAAGCTCGTTGATTTCTAGGTGCTCCACCAGTCTTCTCCATGACTTTGCATACTATACATGCAGTGACACTAGTCAGTAGATTAATGCTACCTGTCTGTCTCCTTTCTTAAAGAGTCTTCCACACCTCAGGTAATTGCCCTGATTCGAGAGATGTGTTAAATAGAGTTCTTAGTGGCACACACAGTACCTCTGCTCAGGGCCCACGGAGAGATGTTGTCCAGTCCCACCGCCTTTGAGGTATCTAACTCACTTAGCAGCCTCTTCACCACCACCTCGGTTGTGTAGTGTGTGCAGCACTTGTTGGTGCACCCTACCATCCCGGTTTGCTGGAGCCCTTTCTATTTCCACTGAAAATACTTCCTTAAATCTCGTTTTGAGCCCTTCACATAATTCTTGGTCGTTTCTTGTGATCTGCCCTCCTTTCTTCTTCAGCCTGATAACCTGGTCCTTGACTGTTGTTTTCCTCCTGATGTGGCTGTACAACAGCTTTGTGTCAGATTTGGCTTTCGATATTATGTCATTCTCGTATTGCCGCTGGGCCTCTCTCCTTATCCATCCATTTTCTTTTCTGTTTTTCGGCTAATCTCCTAATTTTCCTAGGTCCTTTGTCTTCTTACTTTCCCATTCTCTAGCGCACTTAGTTTTGGCTTCTCTAAAACTCTGGGTGAACCAAGGGCTCGTTCTGGTCTTCCCATTGTTTCTGTTGCTCTAGGGTACGAGCCTTTTCTCTGCCTCCTTGCATTTTGTGGTCACATATTCCATAATTTCATTTATTGTTTTTCCCACCAGTTCTCTTTCCCACTGCATCTCATGCAGGAAATTCCGCATGCCTCTGTAGTCCCTCTTTTGCAGTTAGGTTTCTCCCATCATACTCGTGATTCTTCCCTCTCATTTATAATTCTACAATGTATTCGAAGCTCAGGACCATGTGATCACTAGCTCCAAAGTGACATTCATTTGTGATGTCCTCAATGCCTGAACTACTCAAGGTGAATATGAGGTTCAGTGTGTGCGTGTGTGCGTGTGTACTCACCTAGTTGTGGTTGCAGGGGTCGAGGCATAGCTCCTGGCCCCGCCTCTTCACTGGCAGCTACTGGGTCACTCTCCCTGCTCAATGAGCTTTATCATACCTCTTCTTAAAGCTATGTATGGAACCTGCCTCACCTACATCGCTTCCCAAACTATTCCACTTCCTGACCACTCTGTGACTGAAGAAATACTTCCTAACATCCCTGTGATTCATCTGAGTCTTCAACTGCCAACTGTGTCCCCTTGTTGCTGTGTCCCATCTCTGGAACATTCTGTCTCTGTCCACCTTGTCAATTCCTCTCAATATCTTATGTCGTTATCATGTGTCCCCTATCTCTCCAGTCCTCCAATGTCGTCAGGTCGATTTCCCTTAACCTCTCCTCGTAGGACATACCCCTTAGCTCCGGGACTAGTCTTGTTGGAAACCTTTGCACTTTCTCTAGCTTCTTTACGTGCTTGGCTAGGTGTGGGTTTAAATCTGGTGCTGCATACTCCAATATGGGCCTAACGTACACAGTGTACAGGGTCCTGAACAATTCTTTATTAAGATGTCGGAATGCTGTTCTAAGGTTTGCTAGGCGCCCATATGCTGCAGCAGTTAGTTGGTTGATGTGCGCCTCAGGAGATGTGCCTGGTGTAATACTCACCCCAAGATCTTTCTCCTTGATTGAGGTTTGTAGTCTCTGGCCCCCTAGACTGTACTCCGTCTGCGGTCTTCTTTGCACTTGGTGGGGTTGAACTCCAGGAGCCAATCGCTGGACACTGGCTTGCAGCCTGTCCAGATCCCTTTGTAGTTCTGCCTGGTCCTCGCCCGATTGAATTCTTCTCATCAACTTCACATCATCTGCAAACAGGGACACTTTGGAGTCTATTCCTTCAGTCATGTCGTTCACAAATACCAGAAACAGCACCGGTCCTAGGACTGACCCCTGTGGAACCCCACTCGTCACCGGAGCCCACTCTGACACCTCGCCACGTACCATGACTCGCTGCTGTCTTCCTGACCGGTATTCCCTGATCCATTGTAGTGCCTTCCCTGTTATCCCTGCCTGGTCCTCCAGCTTCTGCACTAATCTCTTGTGTGGAACTGTGTCAAACGCCTTCTTACAGTCCAAGAATATGCAATCTACCAACCCCTCTCTCTCTTGTCTTACTGCTGTCACCCTGTCGTAGAACTCCAGTAGGTTTGTGACACAGGATTTCCCGTCCCTGAAACCGTGCTGGCCGTCGTTGATAAGCTCATTCCTTTCTAGGTGCTCCACCACTCTTCTTCTGATGATCTTCTCCATGACCTTGCATACTATACATGTCAGTGACTTTGGTCTGTAGTTTAGTGCTACGTTCCTGTCTCCTTTTTTAAAAATTGGAACTACATTTCCTGTCTTCCATACCTCAGGTAGTTGCCTTGTTTCGATAGATGTTTTGAAGATTGTTGTTAGGAAAACACATAGCTCCTCTGCTCCCTGTACTCACCTAATTATGTTAGTTACCATTTTGTCCTAGGCACATGTCAATTAGACACTAGGCCTGTTGTATATATGTGTGTGTGTATGTGTATGTAAGGAAACACTTCGAAATGTGTGTGTGTGTGTGTGTGTGTGTGTGTGTGTGTGTGTGTACTCACCTATTTGTACTCACAGATTTGTGGTTGCAGGGGTATAGTCATAGCTCCTGGCACCGTCTCTTCACTGATTGCTACTAGGTCCTCTCTTCCCAGCTCCATGAGCTTTATCAAACCTCGTCTTAAAACTATGTTTGGTTCCTGCCTCCACTACGTCACTTTCTAGGCTATTCCACTTCCTCGACAACTCTATGACTGAATAAATACTTCCTAACATCCCTTTGACTCATAGGAGTCTTCAACTTCCAATTGTGACCCCTTGTTTCTGTGTCCCCTCTCTGGAACATCTTGTCTCTGTCCACCTTATCTACTCCTCGCAGTATTTTATATGTCGTTATCATGTCTCCCATAACCCTCCTGTCCTCTAGTGTCGTCAGGCCGATTTCCTTAACCTTTCTTCGTAGGACAATCCCCTTAGCTCTGGGCTAGTCTTATTGCAAACCTTTGCACTTTCTCTAATTTCTTGACGTGCTTGAACAGGTGTGGGTTCCAAACTGGTACTGCATACTCCAGTATGGGCCTGACGAATATGGTGTGCAGAGTCTTGAACGATTCCTTAGTGAGGTATTGGAACGCAATTCTTAAGTTTGCCAGACGCCCGTATGCTGCAGCAGTTATCTGATTGATGTGTGCCTCAAGAGATGTGCTCGGTATTATACTCACCCCAAGATCTTTTTCTTTGAGTGAGGTTTGCAGTTTTTGGCCACCTAGACTATACTCTGTCTGCTGTCTTCTTTGCCCTTCCCCGATCTTCATGACTTTACATTTGGCAGGGTTAAATTCAAGGAGCCAGTTACTGGACTAGGCTTGTAGCCTGTCTAGGTCTCTTTGTAGTCCTGCCTGATCCTCGACTGATTTAATTCTTCTCATTAACTTCACATCATCTGCAAACAGGGACACTTCTGAGTCAATCCCTTCCGTTATGTCATTCACATATTCCAAAAACAGTTCAGGTCCTAGGACTGACCTTTGTGGAACCCCACTCGTCACAGGTGCCCACTCTGACACCTCGTCACTTACCATGACTCGCTGCTGCCTCCCT
>WNWK01008503.1:0-2500 GCA_009830355.1 Cherax destructor | reverse complement strand
AAGTTCTCAATAATTTAATAATAAACAAACACAGTGACATATTTTTTTTTCGTTAGGTTCAGAATGATTTTGTGGAAATTTTTGGATACACAAATTTTCGCTCGCCTTATTCGGGAAGAAGAGCGTTTCTATTTATGCCAAAATAGCAAGTTTTACCTATTCGGCATATTACCTCTATGATATTACGACTCGGTGATTATAATAATTATAATAATATTGGTAGAATTACCGACAATATGTTAAGTAAAAGGACACAAATGCAACTAATGTGACATAAAATGTCATAAAATGTCATAAAATGCCACAATAAAATGTCACATTAGTTGCAGTTGTGTCCTTTTACTTAACATAATAATTATAATTAAGTCACAATGAGCTTCTTGTGGGTGTTGATCTACAACTCAAGTCTAGGCTGTTTGACTGTTCTAAGTTACAGTTACGAGATTCTTTTCATATTTTAATGTGGAATACTGAACCTCTTCAGGGTGTTGATCTGCAGCTCCTGGATATTTCGTCAGGGTTGAGTTTTAGTTCCTTGTTCTCTTGAGGGAGATGATCTGCAGCATCTGTGCTTCTTGGTTGCTCTAGTATACAAGGAGCTGTGGTTGTGGGATATAGTAAATGCTTTGTCTCGGATCGTGCAGCGACTGAACCAAATCAAGTTTGAAAATAATATAAGAAACTGATAACACCGACTTGTGTTCCTGAGATGACTTAGTGAGTGCGCTTCCCTTTCCTCAGGTTATAGCGGCTATGAGACCCCAGAGCCACCCACCCGAACCATGTCACCTCTACCCGACCGTGACCACCTCGATGATGTGTTCGACATGGAAGAGGTGAGCAACTCCAGTGTAGCTACAGTAACATGAAGGAGGTGAGTGTCTCCTGTATGGCACTAAGGAGTCGACTAACTTTCATATATGGTTGAGGTGAGTACCTTTAATACAGCTGATATATATAGGGGTGAGTGCCTCTAATTTATCTGACATGGAGGAGTGACTCCATAATAGCAGACATGGAGGAGTGACTCCATAATAGCAGACATGGAGGAGTGACTCCATAATAGCAGACATGGAGGAGTGACTCCATAATAGCAGACATGGAGGAGTGACTCCATAATAGCAGACATGGAGGAGTGACTCCATAATAGCAGACATGGAGGAGTGACTCCATAATAGCAGACGTGGAGGAGTGACTCCATTATAGCAGACATGGAGGAGTGACTCCATAATAGCAGACATACAGGGAAGTTTTATCCTTCCTATTCAGAAATTTGATGATTTTTTTTTATATTTTATTTAAAATAACAGCACATATACAAAACATTGACATGTATAATCGAAAATATCACCTTAATACAATAATGTATATCAATATAGATACACACATACAAATGAACTCATGAACAGAACTGATACCCAAAATTTATAGACAAAACTACACTTAATCTTGGACAAACACTGCAGAACCGTGTAAACAAAGGATAACGCATAACTCATGCAAAGGTATAGACGAGAAACATTACCATAGCTCGCACAACACACTAAACTAAACACAGTTACATAAAATGTGAATCACCACTACCCTGTAACTGCCCCCTAACAGAAGTTTTTTTTATATATATATATTAAAGAAACATGACACAGTTATTGGACATGTCATACAAAACCAGTCGATTGTTATTCAACGACTTATGCATATATATATATATATATATATATATATATATATATATATATATATATATATATATATATATATATATATATATATATATATATATATATATATATATATAATATAATAATGGAAAGAGACACCAATAAATTTCATCCCCATCAATCCTCGTGATGATACCTCTACTAAAAAAAAAAAACCTTTTGTTTTGTTTGTTTCCTTAATTAACTCTGTACAATGAAACCCTATCCTGTAACATAATACAAAACTTAAAATATAAACCGGGCACTTGCCAACCTGTTACACGAAAACTACATTATCTCCAAACGGTCACCACCACCAAAGACCAACACACATTTATAACGTGTCTATAAAGTTTTTTCCACAATTTTTTTTTTAACATAATATCAGACTTTAACAAACTTTATAAAGCCACAAAGCGTTTAACTATAAATCATTATCATAATAAGCACTACAACCTGCATGTACTTCTGGTATAAACACAAGTTAATAACTTAATAAATCTTACCCTAAAGTCGCAAAGAATATAACACACCAACTTTGTGATGTCACCTTTTTTTTTTTCTTTCCAAGGGACGCAGCTCCACTCAAAAAGTTGACCACCTCATGTGCAGAACCCCATATCTTACATATGAACCAACCTTACTTGTATCATAATTTTCCTTATGTTTCTTTTTCTCTTTTTAAACAGATAGACTTTAAAACACCCAAAAGAGAGAACTGCACTAAACAACCGAAACCAAAACCAACCCCACCCGTACACGAAACCCCTTACCCTACCCCTCCCAACAAACCTCACTCA
>WNWK01008502.1:0-84065 GCA_009830355.1 Cherax destructor | reverse complement strand
AGGGACTTGTTACCTGAAGTCCTTTTGGAGGGATTTCCCTTCCAACCACTAACACCCTGCTCCAATCATCATATATATCTTCCAGATGCCTGCAAGTCTCTTCAATAAAGGTAAGTAAATGTTATTTTTTTTTATTTTGAGTGATTATTTTTTTGTGGAACGAATTAATTGTATTTACATTATTTCTTATGGGAAATAAGGTTTCAGATAACGAAAGATTCAGATTAAGTAATAGCTCCTGGACCGGATTAATTTCGTTAACCGAGGGTCCACTGTACATTAAATTTTTGTATAGATTTAGTCGGACACGGGGAATGTCAAAGAGATGTTTGTGTCTGGTATTATGTCTATGGGTCCTGTCACAACTGTCAAGAAAGAGTTTTAGGTAGGGATAGATAAGTGAATAGTATAGTGTGAGTAGGGCTGATTGTGGTACATAGTAACATATCTTAGAGAGGATCCCCACAGTTTTGGACACTCTCTTTGTTATGTGTTGGATATGAGTGCTGAATTTCAGATTACTGTCGAGGTGAAGGCCCAGGAATTTGCCCTCATTATGTTTAGCAATAGGAGTGTTGTTGATCTTAATGTTTAATTGTGCATCACCTGCTCTGTTACCAAACATAATATAGAAGGTCTTATCAGTGTTGAGTGTAAGTTTGTTGGCTGTCATCCATGTAGATATTTTTAGTAATTTGTCGTTAACAATGGTGTTGAGCATTTCAAGATTTGGGTGGGAGATGACATAAGTCGTGTCGTCAGCAAAGAGTATTGGTTTCAGGTGTTGTGATACATTGGGAAGATCATTGATGTATAAGAGGAAGAGCAGGGGACCAAGGACACTTCCCTGTGGTACTCCAGTATCAAGTGGTCGTGTCGAGGAGGTTGTGTCTTTAATGGTGACATACTGATGCCTATTAGTAAGGTAGGATTTGAAGTATGCAAGTGCATGACCTCTTATACCATAGTGGTCAAGTTTGTGGAGTAGGATGCTGTGGTTTACTGTGTCGAAAGCTTTCCTTAGGTCAATAAAAAGTCCTAATGGATATTCAGTTTGTCAAAAGCAGGCAAAAGCATGTGCTCTGCATAACAGTGGGCTTTCTGCCGACATACCTAAATGTCAACTATCTCTGTACAAACATTCCATCATGCTGAAATAAAAATATTATTAGGGTAAGATTTTTTTTTTTTTTTTTTTTTCAACAAGTCGGCCGTCTCCCACCGAGGCAGGGTGACCCAAAAAGAAAGAAAATCCCCAAAAAGAAAATACTTTCATCATCATTCAACACTTTTACCACACTCATACATAATCACTGTCTTTGCAGAGGAGCTCAGATACGACAGCTGAGAAAAGTCCCTCCCAGCTGTCACTATCTCAGACCCCTTTTTTAAAGTGCAGGCCTTGTACTTCCCATTTCCAGGACTCAAGTCCAACTAAATCAATTAACTGGTTTCCCTGAATCCCTTCACAAAATGTTACCCTGCTCACACTCCAACAGATCGTCATGTCCCAAAAACCATTCGTCTCCATTCATTCCTATCTAACACGCTCACACATGCTTGCTGGAAGTCCAAGCCCTCGCCCACAAAACCTCCTTTACCCCTTCCCTCCAACCTTTTCTAGGACGACCCTACCCCGCCTTCCTTCCCTACAGATTTATACGCTCTCCAAGTCATTCTACTTTGATCCATTCTCTCTAAATGACCAAACCACCTCAACAACCCTCTTCAGCCCTCTGACAAATACTTTTAGTAACTCCACACCTTCTCCTAATTTCCACATTCCGAATTTTCTGCATAATATTTACACCACACATTGCCCTTAGACAGGACATCTCCACTGCCTCCAGCCTCCTCCTCGCTGCAGCATTTGCAACCCATGCTTCACACCCATATAAGAGTGTTGGTACCACTATACTTTCGTACATTCCCTTCTTTGCCTCCATGGATAACGTTTTTGTCTCCACAGATACCTCAATGCACCACTCACCTTTTTCCTTCATCAATTCTATGGTTAACCTCATCCTTCATAAACCCATCCGCTGACACGTCAACTCCCAAATATCTGAAAACATTTACTTCTTCCATAATCCCTCTTTCCAATGTGATATCCAATTTTTCTTTATTTAAATCGTTTGATACCCTCATCACCTTACTCTTATCTATGTTCACTTTTAACTTTCTACCTTTACACACTCTCCCAAACTCGTCCACTAACCTTTGCAACTTTTCTTTAGAATCTCCCATAAGCACAGTATCATCAGCAAAAAGTAACTGTGTCAACTCCCATTTTGCATTTAATTCTCCATAATTTAATCCCACCCCTCTCCCCAACACCCTAGCATTTACTTCATTTACAACCCCATCTATAAATATATTAAACAACCATGGTGACATTACACATCCCTGTCTAAGACCTACTTTTACCGGGAAGTAATCTCCCTCTCTCCTACACACCCTAACCTGAGCCTCACTATCCTCATAAAAACTCTTTACAGCCTTCAGTAACTTACTACCTATTCCATACACTTGCAACATTTGCCACATTGCTCCCTATCCACTCTATCATATGCCTTTTCTAAATCCATAAATGCAATAAAAACTTCTCTACCTTTATCTAAATACTGTTCACATATATGCTTCACTGTAAACACTTGATCTACACATCCCCTACCCACTCTAAAGCCTCCTTGCTCATCTGCAATCCTACTCTCTGTCTTACCTCTAATTCTTTCATTAATAACCCTGCCATACACTTTACCTGGTATACTCAGTAAACTTATTCCCCTATAATTTTTACACTCTCTTTTATCCCCCTTCCCTTTATATAAAGGAACTATACATGCTCTCTGCCAATCCCTAGGTACCTTCCCCTCCTTCATACATTTATTAAACAAAAATACCAACCACTCCAGAACTATATCCTCCCCTGCTTTTAACATTTCTGTCATGATTCCGTCAATTCCAGCTGCTTTACCCCCTTTCATTCTACGTAATGCCTCACGCACCTCCCCCACACTCACATCCTGCTCTTCTTCACTCCTAAACGATGTGGAACCTCCCTGGCCAGTACATGAAATTACCGCCTCCCTTTTTTCATCGACATTTAAAAGTTCCTCAAAATATTCCCGCCATCTACCCAATACCTCCAGCTCCCCATCTACTAACTCCCTACTCTGTTTTTAACTGACAAATCCATTCGTTCCTAGGCTTTCTTACCTTGTTTATCTCACTCCAAAATTTTTCTTGTTTTCAGCAAACTTTCTTGACAGAGCCTCTCCCATTCTTTCATCCGCTCTTCTTTTGCACTCTCTCACCACTCTCTTCACCTTTCTTTTACTCTCCATATACTCTGCTCTTCTATTAACACTTCTGTTTTGTAAAAACCTCTCATAAGCTACCTTTTTCTCTTTTATCACACCCTTTACTTCTTCATTCCACCACTCACTCCTCTTTCCTCCTGCACCCACCCTCCTATAGCCACAAACTTCTGCCCCACATTCTAATACTGCATTTTTAAAACTATCCCAACTCTCTTCAACCCCCCCACTACTCCTACTTGCACTAGCCCACCTTTCTGCCAATAGTTGCTTATATCTCACCCTAACTTCCTCCTCCCTTAGTTTATACACTTTTACCTCTCTCTTACTTGCTGTTGCCATTTTCTTTTTGTCCCATCTACCTTTTACTCTAACTGTAGCTACAACCAAATAATGATCTGATATATCCGTTGCCCCTCTATAAACATGTACATCCTGAAGCCTACTCATCAACCTTTTATAAGTCTGTTGAGTGTACCTGGTAAAGTGTATGGTAGAGTTATTATTGAAAGAATTAAGAGTAAGACAGAAAGCAGGATAGCAGATGAACAAGGGGGCTTTAGGAAAGGTAGGGGGTGTGTAGACCAAGTGTTTACAGTGAAACATATAGGTGAACAGTATTTGGATAAGGGTAAAGATGTTTTTGTGGCATTTATGGATTTGGAAAAGGCATATGATAGGGTAGATAGGGGGGCAATGTGGCAGATGTTGCAGGTGTATGGAATAGGAGGAAGGTTACTGAAAGCAGTGAAGAGTTTTTATGAGGATAGTGAGGCTCAGGTTAGAGTGTGTAGGAGGGAAGGGGACTATTTCCCAGTAAAAGTGGGCCTTAGACAAGGATGTGTGATGTCACCGTGGTTGTTCAATATACAGTGGTACCCCGACTTACGATGGTCCCCAAACTCACCCTTTTATGTATCGGGAAAGGTAGGGGGTGTGTAGACCAAGTGTTTACAGTGAAACATATAGGTGAACAGTATTTGGATAAGGGTAAAGATGTTTTTGTGGCATTTATGGATTTGGAAAAGGCATATGATAGGGTAGATAGGGGGGCAATGTGGCAGATGTTGCAGGTGTATGGAATAGGAGGAAGGTTACTGAAAGCAGTGAAGAGTTTTTATGAGGATAGTGAGGCTCAGGTTAGAGTGTGTAGGAGGAAAGGGGACTATTTCCCAGTAAAAGGGGGCCTTAGACAAGGATGTGTGATGTCACCGTGGTTGTTCAATATACAGTGGTACCCCGACTTACGATGGTCCCCAAACTCACCCTTTTATGTAAGTTTATTTTTTTAAATGCTTTTGTAAGTGTAATTTTGGGGGTCTAAAAGGACTAGTCTATTTTACATCATTCCTTATGGGGATAAATTCATTTGGTAATGGCACTTGAACAGCATTCTTGAATGAAAAAATATCGTAAGTCGGGGTACCACTGTATTTATAGATGGGGTTGTAAGAGAAGTGAATGCGAGGGTCTTGGCAAGAGGTGTTGGGCTAAAAGATAAAGAAGCAAATACAAAGTGGGAGTTGTCACAGTTGCTTTTTGCTGATGACACTGTGCTTTTGGGAGATTCTGAAGAGAAGTTGCAGAGGTTGGTGGATGAATTTGGTAGGGTGTGTAATAGAAGAAAATTGAAAGTGAATATAGGAAAGAGTAAGGTGATGAGGATAACAAAAAGAATAGGTGACGAAAGATTGGATATCAGAGTGGAAGGAGAGAGTATGGAGGAGGTGAATGTATTCAGATATTTGGGAGTGGACATGTCAGCAGATGGGTCTATGAAGGATGAGGTGAATCATAGAATTGATGAGGGAAAAAGGGTGAGTGGAGCACTTCGGAGTCTGTGGAGACAAAGAACCTTGTCCATGGAAGTAAAGAGGGAATGTATGAGTATAGTTATACCAACGCTGTTATATGGGTGTGAAGCATGGGTGATGAATGTTGCAACGAGGAGAAGGCTGGAGGCAGTGGAGATGTCATGTCTGAGGTCAATGTGTGGTGTGAATATAATGCAGAGAATTCGGAGTTTGAAAATTAGGAGGAGGTGCGGGATTACCAAAACGATTGTCCAGAGAGCTGAAGAGGGGTTGTTGAGGTGGTTTGGACATGTAGAGAGAATGGAACGAGACAGAGTGACTTCGAGAGTGTATAAATCTGTAGTGGAGGGAAGGCGGGGTAGGGGTCGGCCTAGGAAAGGTTGGAGGGAGGGGGTAAAGGAAGTTTTGTGTGCGAGGGGCTTGGACTTCCAGCAAGCATGTGTGAGCGTATTTGATAGGAGTGAATGGAGGCATATGGTTTTTAATACTTGACGTGCTGTTGGAGTGTGAGCAAAGTAACATTTATGAAGGGATTCAGGGAAACCGGCAGGCCGGACTTGAGTTCTGGAGATGGGAAGTACAGTGCCGGCACTCTGAAGGAGGGGTGTTAATGTTGCAGTTTTATAACTGTAGTGTAAAGCACCCCTCTGGCAAGACAGTGATGGAGTGAATGATGATGAAAGTTTTTCTTTTTCGGGCCACCCTGCCTTGGTGGGAATCGGCCGATGTGTTAATAAAAATATTATGTCTGCATATTTTTAACAAAAAACTATTGAATGAATGATGGTGAGTGTATTTCTTTTGTCTGAGTGTCCCTACCATGGTCAAAAGCAGCTAATATGGCAAAATAAAAGTTATTGAGGTAAAAGTTGAATGCATTGTACCTTAAACGGCAGCTCCTGTGTGAGGCGAAGTCCCAGCATAACCATCCGAGCCACCCAGAAGAACAGGATATCATGACCAGTTTCAAGGAGGGTGGTGGGATACAAGTGCTGCAAGCAATCTGTATGTCTAGGCCATCCGAAGGCAGCAAAGGGAAACAGCGCTGAGGAGAACCATGTGTCCAATACATCCTCATCTTGATACACTGATACAATGCTCGACTCAGAGACACCTGAGAGTTACACGGACGTTCTACTAAGGTTCATTCTTATAAAGAACATAATCACAACATTAAACATCTACAAGTGTCACTGTTTCCTGTATATTTAGAACACTATAAATAAGCCTCATTAACTTCTATTTCTAACAGGAAATAGTTAGATGTACCTACATAATTCTTGACCTACTTTTTGCTGTATAAGTAGGGCCCTACTGTACAGCAGTAGCCTGGAACCTACCTGCTGTATAGATGGAGCCCTCCTGTACAGCAGTAGCCTGGAACTTACTTGCTCTATAAGTGAGGCCCTAGTAAGCAAGTAAGTAAGTAAGTTTATTCAGGTATACACAAATACATTTACATAGATTATCATACATAGCAGCATATGTGTAGAAAACATAGGATATCCCAAAAAAGTCAGACAGAGTGACTTATTTCCATTGGGGTCCTTTTAGTACCTTAATATTATACATTGTAGGAGATATATGTTATTATATTATAAAGGATATATGTATACGTACTAGGAATAAGGTAAAAAGAGTTATTTACATTTACATGTGTGTTAGTTAGAAAAATAAAAAATCATTCTCCTCCCTTTCTGTTGCTACATTCATTAGGTACCTTTTGGCTCTCTTCTTAAACTGGCTCATGCTATGACTGCCATTGACATGTGCAGGCAGTCTGTTCCATTCCTGTATTGCTGTACAATAAAAGGTGTTTGAAGCCTGGCCACTGACTGTGGGTACTACAAAGTTGTGCTCTCTCCCCCTAGTACTATGACTGCTTCAGTTCTCAGCCTTGACAAAATTGGCAGCAAGATAACCTGGACACTGTTTGTGAGCAATTTTATAAACTTGATTTAACTTAAGTTGTTTTACTCTGTCTTCAATCTTCAGCATATCCAATTGTTGTAATTCATCCTGGCCTACATGTTCTCTTGGGCCCAGGTCCAGGATGAATCTTACCATTTTGTTCTGGGTGATTTGCAGTTTATCTTTCAGTTTTTTTGTCAAGGCAGAGTACCATGAAGAGCAAGCGTAGTCCATATGACATTGTATAAGGGCTAGACATAGGGTCCTGCGAGCCTCGGTAGGTAGACACTGTGCTTGTCTGTAGAGGAACTTCAGTCTGGCATTCGCTTTCTTTACTACACTGTTCCCTATCAATTCTCCTGACATGCATGGGTCAAAGGGGATTCCCAGATATTTTACTGAGGAAACTGAAGTGATGGGTTCCCCATTACACCGTACATTAAAATTATTTACCCTTCTCAGTTTATATTTCGTGCCAAAGAGTATGGCTTCTGTTTTCCCGAGATGTAACGATAGTTTGTTGTCTACTAACCATTTGCTGCAGGACTCTAGTTCCAGTGTTAATACATTAGCTATATCTTGTGAGTCTTTACCTGACACTAACAGAGCATTGTCATCCGCATACAGTAGGAGTTTGCACTTGACACTGATGGGCATATCATTTACATAACACAGGAATAATAAGGGACCCAGAATACTACCTTGGGGAACTCCACATGCCATCGGCAGTGGTTCTGATTCCATTTTGTTGATTTTGACAATTTGTTTCCTGTTACTAAGATAGGACTTAAACCAGTATGTGGAACCTATGCCGATAGCTTGAAGTTTCTTACATAATACAGTGGACCCTCGGTTAACGAATACCCCGGAAATCGTGCAATTATGTAAGTATAATTTTGTAAGTTCTTGTGGAAGTGTATTTTTGGGGGTCTGAAATAGACTAACCTACGTGAAATTTTTCCTTAAGGGAGTAAATTCGTTCGGTAATGGCACTTGAGCAGACTTCAGGAGTGAAGTTTTTACGAAACTCGGGGGTCCACTGTATATTGTGGTTGACAGTATCGAAGGCCTTTTGCAAGTCTAAAATTACCATTCCTATGAGGTTCCCTATAGACATTTCAGTTCCCATGTAATCCATCAGATTAATTAGGGAGGTGTCGGTTGAGTAAGATCTCCTAAAGCCTGATTGGTAACTATGAAGAATGTTGTTGTCATTAAGATACTTAACTACTTGACAGTACACCGCCCTCTCCTGTACAGCAGTAGCCTGTAACCTACCTGCTGTATAAGTGGGGCCCTCCTGTACAGCAGTAGCCTGGAACCTTACCTACTGTATAAGTGGGGCCCTCCTGTACAGCAGTAGCCTGGAACCTAACCTACTGTATAAGTGGGGCCCACCTGTATATGGCACCAGTCTTGACTTTATTTTGCTCATATCAAACCAGTTAAAATTTTCAACATGTTTTCCATTACCCAGTGGAAGATCCTCTTACACAATACAAAATACAAGTTTATTTCTTTTCTGCAGTATACAATAATGTAGTTTACACGTAATAAAATATTGTTAGGCACAAAAGAAAGCCACTAGTATACTGTGCATTAGAGATGTATCGGATGTGAAAATTTAGATATCTGCGGATGAGGATGTGTATGAAGATGTCTTACTTACTTATTTTGAGGATGCGGATGTAAGAAATTGTGTGGATGTTCCGCAGATGCGCATGCAGATGTAAGAAATTGTGCGGATGTTCCACAGATGTGGATGCGGATATCTGTTTACAGTTAAATGCGAATGCGGATGTAAGAAATTGTGCGGATGTTCCACGGATGAGGATGCAGATATCCGATACATCACTACTGTGCATTTCCAGCAGATTATAGGTTTTAATTTTAATTATCTTCCACAAAAGCAACTTTAATGGTGATTTTGGTATCTGCAACAAGAAAAAACAAATTTGTATAACTACCTATTTATGGTACTTAAGATTGCAAGGATGAGCTCTTGGTCCCACCAATTGACATGACTGAGCCTTGTCAAATTTATTTTCAATTCCACTATGACATTACTGACTTAATTCCAATTACGAATGTACATATTTACTACTCTGGGGCTAATTTGGGTGTGAATAATGGTGGAAGTGTTTCTTTTCGGGTCACCCTACTTCAGTGGTAGACGGCCAGCATCTTAAAAACAAAAAAATCCAACCATTCTCATCTGTTATTGTTGTATCTCTGCTAACAGAGTTCATCCTTACATCCGTTCCGTGGTTTGAAAGCTTGTCCTTGTCTATCCTGTATATGTGCCACAGCATATGTAATGATCATGTCCCCCTCTTGTTTTCCACTCCTCCAGTGACATAACACCAAGTTTGTACACTCTCTTATCACAGTTCATTCCACTCGGTTCAGATATGTCTTGATACTCTCCTCTGCACTCTCAAGTTCTTGGTACTCTCCTCTGCACTTTCAAGTTCTTGATGCTCTCCTCTGCACTTTCAAGTTCTTGATACTCTCCTCTGCACTTTCAAGTTCTTGATACTCTCCTCTGCACTCTCAAGTTCTTGGTACTCTCCTCTGCACTTTCAAGTTCTTGATACTCTCCTCTGCACTTTCAAATTCTTGATACTCTCCTCTGCACTCTCAAGTTCTTGATACTCTCCTCCACACTTTCAAGTTCTTGATACAGTGGACCCCGAGTTATGAGCATAATTCATTCCAGAAGCCTGCTCAAGTGCCATTACCGAACGAATTTTCTCCCCTAAGGAATAATGTCAAGTAGGTTAGTCCATTTCAGACCCCCAAAAATACACTTACAAAAGCACTTACAATATTACACTTACATAATTGTACGATTCCCGAGGTGCTCGTAACTCGGGGGTCCACTGTACCTCCTCTGCAGTCTCAAGTTCTTGGTACTCTCCTCTGCACTTTCAAGTTCTTGATACTCTCCTCTGCACTCTCAAGTTCTTGATACTCTCCTCTGCACTTTCAAGTTCTTGATACTCTCCTCTGCACTCTCAAGTTCTTGATACTCTCCTCTACACTCTCAAGTTCTTTATACTCACCAAAGTTTCACTTCGTCTTTCACTAGATGTAGGGTTTTACACTGACACTGTGCATTCAAGAATGGGTTGCACTTATGAAGTACCATTATAAAGTGTCTTTATCTAAGTTCCTAAAGTCACTCTTAATTTTGCAAGCTTAGCTACTGTGCTGATGTTCTTCTGTTTTTATATGCCTCAGGAGACACATTTGGAGGGGTGATAATTCCTAGATCTTTTATTTCTAAGTGTTTTTGTGAGTTTTTCACTCCTAGATTGTACACTACTGTATTTTTGACCTCCTTTCTTAGATTCATAACTTTGTATTTGTTAAAGTTACACTGAACATGTTTCATTTTTTGGGTCACCCTACCTTAGTGAGAAACCACTAGGGAGTGAGTGATGGTGAATGTGAGTCCTCTTATGGATCACTCTTTTGTTTTGTTTTTAACACACTGCCCTTCTCCCACTGAGGTAGAGTGACCTGAAAAAGAAGCACTTTCACCATCATTCACTCTATCACTACCTTGTCAGAGGCATGTAGATACCACAGTACAGATGCCCCTCCAAACTGCAAAAATACCCACCCATCCTTTAGAGTGCAGGCACTGTACTTCCCACCTCCAGGACTCAAGTCCGGCTAACTGGTTTCCCTGAATCCCTTCACTCTTATACGTATATAGTTCATAAAAAAAAACTAACCTTCTTTCTCAGCAACTTTGCTTTTTGCATCATCTTTGGATCGTGCAGCGACCCAAAACTCCCCGTCTTCCGAGGTCACGCAGTAAGCAGGAATTTGGTGGCCCCACCAGAGTTGCCGAGAAACACACCAGTCAATATCGTTCTCCAACCAATCATTCCATGTTTTCTTGTAAGTTTCAGGATAGATATGTAGCTCACCTTTCTGAACAACATCAATAGCTTTGGCAGCCATATCCCTACACCTAATGAACCTGAAGTGCATTAGTAAATTAGTGAATAGTTTGTGTGAAATTCATTGTATACTAGTGGCTTTCTTTGGTGCCTACCAATGTTTTATTACATGTAACCACATTAACTGTGTACTGCATAAAAGAAAAGAAAAATATGAATTTGAATTTGAATACAGTGGACCCCCGGATTTCGTACAGCTCCCAACTCGAACAATTATGTAAGTGTATTTTTGTAAGTGCTTTTGTAAGTGTATTTTTGTAAGTGCTTTTGTAAGTGTATTTTTGGGGGTCTGAAATGGACTAATCTAATTTACATTCGTCATTATGGGAAAAAAATTGTTCGGTAATGGCACTCGAACATCCTTCTGTAAAGAATTATTCACGAAATCCAGGGGTCCACTGTATTTATTTATTATTGACACATCGGCCATCTCCCACCAAGGCAAGGTGGCCCGAAAAAGAAAAACTTTCATCATCATTCACTCCATCACTGTCTTGCCAGAGGTATGCTTACACTACAGTTATAAAACTGCAACATAAATGCCCCTATATTATTTTGTACTGCATAAAGAAATAAAAACTTGTACAGTGGACCCCCGGTTTTCGTGATTTTTTCGTTCCAGAATGCTGTTCAAGTGCCATTACCAAACGAATTTATTCCCATAAGGAATAATGTAAAGTAGACTAGTCCTTTTAGACCCCCAAAAATACACTTTCAAAAGCATTTAAAAAAATACACTTACATAAAAGGGCGAGTTTGGAGCAGGACGAACACCGGGGGTCCACTGTATTTGTATCAAGCAAAGTTGTTGTTAATTGAATTCAAAATTCTACTTTTAGGGTAATTTTTTTTTTCAGCACACCGGCCATCTCCCACCAAGGCAGGGTGACCAAAAAAAGAAACACTTTTACCATCATTCACACAATATCACTGTCTGTGCAGAGGTGCTCAGATATGACAGTTTAAATGTCATTCCAAATAGCCAATACAGTCATCCCTTGGTTTTCAATTTTAATCCGTTCCAGATGGATGAGCTAAAACCAAAATCGGTGAAAACCAAAACTATTTTCCCCATAAGAAATAATGGAAATTCAATTAATCCGTTCCAGAAACCCAGAAGTTTGGAAAAAAAAAATTTGGGGGGGGCCTTAAAGACAGATTTACTTGCACAAATGAATGAACTCTTATATGGCACTTACCTTTATTGAAGACTGATGTTGCTGGATGGAAGAGAGGGAAGAGGGGAGAGGGAAGAGACCCTATTTTTTGGAAAGGGGAATCCCCTTCCATAAGGAATTTAGGTACCAAGTCCTTATCCGGGGTCACTTCCCTGCATGCCTGCTACACTCCCTCCCTGCCTGCTACACTCCCTCCCTGCCTGCTACACTCCCTGCATACCTGCTACACTCCCTGCATACATGCTACACTCCCTGCATACATGCTACACTCCCTGCATTCATGCTACACTCCCTGCATACATGTTACACTCCCTGCATACCTGCTACACTCCCTGTATACCTGCTACACTCCCTGCATACCTGCTACACTCCCTGCATACCTGCTACACTCCCTGCATACCTGCTACACTCCCTGCATACATGCTACACTCCCTGCATACCTGCTACACTCCCTGCATACCTGCTACACTCCCTGCATACCTGCTACACTCCCTGCATACCTGCTACACTCCCTGCATACATGCTACACTCCCTGCATACCTGTTACACTCCCTGCATACATGCTACACTCCCTGCATACATGCTACACTCCCTGCATACATGCTACACTCTCTGCATACATGCTACACTCCCTGCATGCCTGCTAGACTCTTAAACTCCATCGTGTTTCTCACTTTCTTTACTAAAGAACTGGCACTAGGAGCTTTCTTTGGGCCCATGGTAGCTTATTTAGTAGTCACACACAATAATCAAGGGCCAAAAACAATGAATTGTTAATAAATGTTTTGTATGAACTCCTGGGATGATGTTCACTCAAGCATAAACAATGCTACACTGCGTGACAATGTGCGTGGGTGGCGGTCTAGCGGGCTTTGTATGTGCAGGGCACTGGTGGACAGGTTCCGTACCATCGGTGAAAACTGAGACAATCAGTGAAAACTGAGACAATTTTTCCACGAAAAAAGTGATTGAAAACCAAAATCGGTGAAAACTGAGACAATTGAAAACCAAGGGATGACTGTATCCCAAACCCTTCCTTTAAAGTGAAGACATTGTACAGTGGTACCTTGACTTACGAGTTTAATTCGTTCCATAACCGACCTCATAACTCAATTTGCTCGTGCAGTGGACCCCCGGTTTTCGTGATTTTTTTCGTTCCAGAATGCTGTTCAAGTGCCATTACCAAACGAATTTATTCTCATAAGGAATAATGTAAATTATATTAGTCCTTTTAGACCCCCAAAAATACACTTACAAAAATACACTTACATAATTGTTCGAGTTTGGAGCATCACAAAAACCGGGGGTCCACTGTATATCAAATCAATTTTCATCATTGAAATTAATTGAAATGCCATTAATCCGTTCCAGTCCCCAAAAAACCACCCCATTTTTTTTGTTACGGGTTTTTAAATAAGAAAAATGTATTTATAAATAAGAAATGATTTTTGCCTTCTTTGCCAAGTTCCAGCAATGTTTTAGAAATCCTGGAGTATATATGAAACTCCTTGCAGCACGGTGTAAGATGAGTGTCACTCCACTGCTGACAGTGCAGCAGTGGTGACATTTGATGATCGTGCACTGCCTTGGCTTTATTTTTCACTGTTACACATAAACATGTCTATCTGTTTGTTTCTATCTGTCTATTTGTCTATCTGTCTGTCTAACTCTGTCTATGTTTATCTCTGCCTCTGCTTATCTGTATTTCTGTCTGCCTGTGTTTTGTGTTCCTGTCTCTTTACTTGTCTCTCTGTCTCAGAGAGAGAGCTGCTCATGAACCAACAGGTATTACACACGATGCAGAGTCGGTCACGTCTGATTCCTGAACAAGTGAAAATGTGTATTATACTTGCCAGTCATGCTTATTATGCCTTATATCTACAAGCATTGTATAGCACTTTGTCTGGATTTTTTGGGTTATCCTAGGTAATTTACACTATGTATAACTGTATTTATGTGTACCTGTGAGATAGAGACAGAGATAGACTGAGACAGATAGTACAGAGATAGAGACACAGATAGACAGAGACAGAAATAGACAAGAGACAGATACAGACAGACAGAAGGAGATAGAGACAGCCAAAGCAAATCAGCCAGCCAGCCGCCGGCCAACCAGCCGGCCTGCCGAACATGTATTACACATTCCAGAATTTTTTCTCTTTACTTAGGGATTACGTTATAGAACATTCTAGCAGGATGACACTACCAGTGGTATCAAAATTAAAACGATGTTACACATTAGTTATTATTGAGGTTTTTGATATTTCCTCAGTATCTCTTGCGAGTGGCGGCATATCTAAAACTCACTCGTAACTCGGATTTTGGCTCGCAACTCAAAGCAAAAAATTGACCGAGCAACGGCTCGTAACTCGGAAAACTCACAAGTTGGGGCACTCGTAAGTCAAGGTACCACTGTGCTTCCCACCTCCAGGACTCAAGTCTGGCTGATGTGTCAATCTTGTTATAAATATACCTAATAGAGTAAACCATCAATATAACTACAGAAATATGGAACAAAATCTACTGGGTAAATTGATGCAGACACATTTATCATCATCATGGGGAAGCACTAAATCCATAGGGATTATACAGCGCCTGTGGGAAGGGGAGTGGATGAGAGGCATTCAGGAAACTGGAGCACAGATCTGATTCCCTAGATCAAGAGCAACTTACCTGAATCAAGGAACCTCCCTTGAGGGGACGCAGACATAACAAAGTTCCAGACTTATGGACTTGTAAATTATTATTACTAATCTTCAAGCTGGCCTAAACTGTTCCACATACCCACATATAATGGACTTTTTCAACAATCATTACTTAAGTAACTTTATGCTTTGAAAGTAAAGGTATACAGTACAGTGGACCCTCGGTTATTGTACAGTTCCCAACTCGAACAATTATGTAAGTGTATTTTTGTAAGTGCCTTTGTAGGTGTATTTTTGGGGGTCTGAAACGACTAATCTAATTTACATTCGTCCTTATGGGAACAAATCCGTTCGGTAACGGTGCTCGAACAGCCTTCTGGAATGAATTATCGACGAAAACCGAGGGTCCACTGTATTGTAAATTTTAAGATGCTATGATTATAAATGTACAATAAATTGATTACATATTTATTTCAATTATCTTCAGAAACAATGTACTTCAAGAAAGACACAGGAGGTTGCAAACTTAAAAACTACATACAGTGGACCCCCGAGTAACAAGCATAATTCATTCCAGAAGCCTGCTCAAGTGCCATTACAGAACGAATTTACTCCCTTAAGGAATAATGTCATGTAGGTTAGCCTATTTCAGACCCCCAAAAATACACTTACAAAAGCACTTACAATATTATACTTACATAATTGTACGATTTCCGGGGTGCTCGTTACTCAAGGGTCCACTGTAATTACATTCCTAATTTAGCTAAGGGATGGTTTTGCTTCAATTCCTTGGATCAAAAGTCTTTCACTGGCATCAAGGAACCCCTATTTGATGGGCTAAAATAGGGGAGAAGTGGCTGGTGTACAGTGAGGTGCAACTCACAAAGACTCACCACTGAGGCTTCAGCAAAGGTTCGATAATATCGTGGGTTCGACTGCAGCGTGGCACCATCATGGGGTGGGGCTGAGAGCCATGATATAGTTTCATCTCGGTTAATGCTTCTATCACAGCTCGGCGGGCTGCAAATCTTGGCAGGTTCTGTGAAGAATATAAATAAAGTGGTACCCCGAGTTTCGTACAGCTCCCAACTTGAACAATTATGTAAGTGTATTATTATAAGTGCCTTTGTAAGTGTATTTTTGGGGGTCTGAAACGGACTAATCTAATTTACATTATTCCTTATGGGAACAAATCCATTTGGTAACGGCACTCGAACAGCCTTCTGGAACAAAATATGGCCGAAACTCGGGGTACCACTGTACATTTTTTTTACACATCAATTTTACAGGCCAAAAGCTGTTATCCTACCTCAGCTCATTTCAAAGCCTAGCTCTATCTAAGGTATACTACCATCCCCCAGGATGCCACCCACAACAGTTAGCTAACACCCAGGTACCTACATACTGCTAGGTGAACCTGGGCAGCAGGTGTAGAGAAGCATGACCAATGTTTCCACCCAGTCGGGGATTGAACCACGGCCACTCAGTATGTGAGCTGAGTGCATTACCAACCCATCCACTTCATTCACAGGGTGTGAATCATGAAGCAGAATTTGTGGATTGTAACAAGCACATCTGAATGAATTTTGTCCACTACTAGATGCTGTCCAGCCTAAGATCTTTACCATTAAATCAAAAACCCCTTACTGTAAATTACATACTGCACACACATCATTTCCACAGCAGCCATGCTATTAAATTATATACAATTAAAAGGATGATGTTTTTTTTTTATTTTATTAACACATCGGCCGTCTCCCACCAAGCCAGGGTGGCCCGAAAAAGAAAAACTTTCATCATCATTCACTCCATCACTGTCTTGCCAAAGGTGCGCTTAGACTACAGTTATAAAACTGCAACATTAACACCCCTCATGATCTCACCTTAAATTCTGGCACTATATCTGTTAATTTTCCCTGTTCATCAAAAACAGTGAGTTGCTGGAGGCTGTGTCTCTGACCCACTTCAAAATCTTCTTGGCTGTGTCCAGGCGTCACCTTCACCACACCTGTTGAATGAGTGTAAACAATGCAATTTCACCTGACCGTTTGAACCATATGATGTCATAACAAAGGAAAGATAATCCATGAGATATTATTGATATAGAGAAGAAAGTAAAACATTCACACCAGACAGAAACACAAAAGGACTCCTATTGTTTATACTTCTTGATATAAATCCAAATGCATAAGCACTGTTGTCTTGGCTTCAGATTTCTGCTTACCATGACTTCCAGGTCTTTTTCACATTCTGTATGATCAAGCTTTACATCACCTAGTTTATAAGTATGAGGGTGATTTTCATTCCCAAGGACTAGGACTTTACACTAACTGCCCCTAATGCCATGGCATGCCAGTGGCTCTCCTTGCATTACAGTTTTATAATTGTATTATATTTGTAACTACCAATAACATTGTACACTTGTAACATGCATTGAAATAAAAATTATTATTATATTATTATTATTATTATAATTCAGAGAACTGCATCTGGAGTTTACCTGGAGAGAGTTCCGGGGGTCAACGCCCCGTGGCCCGGTCTGTGACCAGGCCTCATGGTGGATCAGAGCCTGATCAACCAGGCTGTTACTGCTGGCCGCATGCAGTCCGAAGTATGAACCACAGCCCGGCTGGTCAGGTACTGACTTTAGGTGCTTGTCCAGTGCCTGCTTGAAGACAGCCAGAGGTCTATTGGTAATCCCCTTTTTGTACGCTGGGAGGCAGTTGAACAGTCTTGGGCCCCTGACACTTATTGTGTTGTCTCTCAACGTGCTAGTGGCACCCCTGCTTTTCATTGGGGAGATGTTGCATCATCTGCTGAGTCTTTTGCTTTCATAGGGAGTGATTTTCGTGTGCAAATTTGGTACTAATCCCTCTAGGATTTTCCAAGTGTATATAATAATGTATCTCTCCCGCCTGCATTCTAGGGAGCACAGGTTTAGGAACTTCAAGTGTTCCCAGTAATTGAGGTGGTTTATCGCAGTTATGCATGCTGTGAAGGTTCTCTGCACATTTTCTAGTTCAGCAATTTCACCTGCCTTGAAAGGTGCAGTTAGTGTGCAGCAATATTCCAGCCTAGATAGAAAAAGCGATCTGAAAAGTGTCATCATGGGCTTGGCATCCCCGGTTTTGAAGGTTCTCATTATCCATCCTGTCATCTGCCACCATTCAAATCATCTGTGCTCCTTCAATTAGAATATTGCTCAGTGCTGACTGTTCCTTTCAAGGTGGGAGAGATAATCAGAGCTGGGAAAGATACAGAGCTTGTACTAAAAAAATATGCCATGTACATACTCTCTGGAGTGAAGGAGAGAGATATACACCTGAGAATATATAGTCTACTGGTAGTATATGGAACATACTCAAAGACCTAGTCCCAAATCCACAGACTACCTTAACATTGTACCAAGCAAAGACACCAGACACAATATATAAGAGCACTGTGTCAACATCTGTGAGCCAAGACTATTTAAGTACTATCAGAAAATATAAAAAAATACTGCTGGAACAATTAAAAAATCAAGAGAAAAGTGGACCGCTACCCATACAAAGAGTTGGATTAACCAGGATGATGGCTATGTAGGCTGGCAATCTGCCAACTGCAGCAGCCTGGTTGAACAAGCAATCAACAGAGAAGCCTGGCTCCAGGTTGGCTGCAAGGGTAAAATAACTTTCAAAATTAATCACATGTACTGTATGTCATCATGTGTGGCAGAGTTATTTAATAAAGAGGAAACACTCAACTTACAAACAAGTTACATTCCTGGGTTTTTAAATTACCATATTATTAATTACTTGTAAATAGTATACAAGGTTAAAATTCCAATAAATGCCATATAAAATTATAAAATACAGTGGACCCTCGGTTTTCGTTCACCTCCAAACTCTAACATTTATGTAAGTGTATTTTCGTAAGTGTATTTTTGGGGTTCTGAAACGACTAATCTAATTTACATTTGTCCTTATGAGAACAAATTCGTTCGGTAACGGCACTCAAACAACATTCTAGAAAGAATTTTCAATGAAAACCGAGGGTCCACTGTACTATCATCCTGCAGAAAACAGCATGTTGTACAAGAAAATCTCTCTGAAGAATAAAAGCCACAATACCATAGCAGGAGCAATTCACAACTGACCCACAGTCTGCAAAGGAAACTTTAGACAACTTGTCAGTTCATCCTAGACCATTATCGAATCTAAGAATTTTTACAATACACTTCAACTCGTAATAAAATACAGTGGTCCCCCGTCTAACGAGCACCCTGGAAATCGTACAATTATGTAAGTATAATATTGTAAGTGCTTGTGGAAGTGTATTTTTGGGGGTCTGAAATGGACTAACCTACGTGACATTATTTCTTAGGGAAGTAAATTCGTTCGGTAATGGCACTTGAGCAGGCTTCTGGAATGAATTTTGCTCGTTAGGCGGGGGACCACTGTACATGAAATACATGTATGTAATAAAATATTGTTAAATACAAAAAAAAAAATAAACAGTAGCATGTGGTGCATTTCGAGCAGACTAATCCTAATGCTTAAGTTTCCCCTCCAAATTGAGGGACTAGTTACAAAACTCGATGGACTACAGTACTACCTGTGCCGAACTGGGGATCAACCACAGCATCAGTAATCACAGGGATGACGTCTTTTCGGAAGGGATGGAGGACGTGTTTGCCGTGGAGATGACTGTAGCGCTTGTCCTCGGGATGAACCATCACGGCTGTGTCCCCCAGCATGGTCTCGGGTCGTGTTGTGCTCACCACCAGCTCCTCGTCTACAATGATGGAGAGCAGTATACATTTCCCAACATTATTTTAAAACTTACTTGTACATACAGGACATTACCAACTTCCAGATGTCCAAATTTACAAGCATCAGCACTTATGCATAGAGATTTTGGAATTATTTAATGAATAAAATATACAGTGGTACCTCTACTTACGAGAAGCTCCCAACTTGAACAATTATGTAAGTGTATTTTTGTAGGTGCTTTTGTAAGTGTATTTTATGGGGTCTGAAATGGATTAATCTAATTTTCATTATTTCTTATGGGAACAAATTCCTTCGGTATCGGCACTTGAATAGCCGTCTGGAACGAATTAAGCACGTAAGTAGAGGTACCACTGTACAGTCATTATAAAAAATATTTGTATCATTAGCTTATATTTTAATTATTATTATTATTATTTTGTTACTGCTATTATTATTATTATATTCCTAGAAAGTGATTTATGCATAGGAGTTATACAGTGCTTGGGGAATGAGAAATATTGTAATTAGGAATGATACAAGGAAAGGAATAAAAACTAGCGTATGTATTAAGAAATACACTCACCAGAATTAATAACTCTGTATGCAAAATCATACATCAGTCCAAATGTTACAGGCTTTTCGTATCCAGGAATATTAAGCTCAGTTGGTCCAG
The DNA here is from genome assembly GCA_009830355.1 of Cherax destructor. Lineage (NCBI taxonomy): Eukaryota > Metazoa > Arthropoda > Malacostraca > Decapoda > Parastacidae > Cherax > Cherax destructor. Next base: position 63,799 of record WNWK01008502.1, on the reverse strand, counting down.
TCAGATACACGTGATCCACTTCAATATCGGAGATTGCTGACTGCAAAGTACAGCACCAGTTGACTAAAGACTTTTTTCTATAAAGCAGTCCAGAGTCATAGAGCTGGATGAAAGCGGCAGTGACAGCTTCACTCATGTGCTGGAAAGGATGATAAACAGTAGTTACAGTGAGGATGATAAACGATAATTACAGTGAGGATGATAAACAGTAATTACAGAGAACTAAGATTAAGTTGTAATATACACCTGTCAATGAATAAACAGAAGGATGGACAGGGGGGTTGAACCGTGGTCTGTAAAATGACAATCCGTCAAGCTACGGTAGAGTGATGGACTGTCAATTTACAGACCATGGTTTGAGTTCCCCCATCCATCCTTCTGTTTATTCAGTAGTTACAGTATTTAAAAGTGATTATGAAATACTATCATTAGCACTTCTCATGCAAACTTATAAAGAATAAAAAGTCACAATACTGTGACTGGAACAATACACATATAACCTGCACTTAGGACTCAGTTATGACAACATTTTGGCCCAAAATGTTGTCATAAGTTTCAGTCTCCTGTGTGTTGACTATTTCTGCAAAATTATAAAATTGAAGAAGGCAGTCACTAAAAACAAAAAAATCAGAAAACTAATGTTTTAAACAAAGTCATTTACTATGTTAGCAGTACTATATTTATCTTTCCTTCTAGATAAAACATAAATAACCACCTCAGAAAAACTGTACCAGTATACAGGAAGTCCTCAATGTCATCGATAAGTTCTTGGAAACTGCGACTTTAAGTGAAACAATGTATAATGAAACCAATTTTACCCTAAGCTAATTGATATAAACAAGTTAAGTTCCTTCAGCAAGGGAGAGTTGAGAGGGAGGAGAGTAGTGCTGCAGATGCCATGACAATGGAGTGTCTTTCTGGGGTGCTATGATGTCGTATATTTACTCTATTATTGACATTATTTTAGGTATCACATGTTTTTCAGAATTATATAAGAAACATGTTACATATAAAAACTGAACACAAACAGCCATAAGGAAGGAAATTGACATAAGCGAACACGGAGAGTTACGCCGATGCATGTCCTCCATCCAGATATTTAAGTCTCTCCATATTTTCAATTCCTGGCTGGGAATTGATTTCTTTTTCTCATCACTGGCTTAAGCCAGTAGGAGACTTGGACCTGCCTGCATGGGCCAGTAGGCCTGCTGCAATGTTCCTTCTTTCTTTCTTATGAAATGACTTTGAATGAAATGACGTTAAGTAAGGACTTCCTGTACACACATTCCAGAATTTATTATTCTCAAAACTGACATCAGACCCTACAGTCAGGTGCAACTGTTTAAAAAATCATATTTTATTGCATTGCGACTTACAGTGTCCATAGTAAATACAAATTTGTCCCAGTCAAGGGAAGCGCCTAGTCGTTTGAGTTGGTCAAATATCACAGTTCCCTTCTCCTCTTTCCATTTCCACACTTCGTTAACAAATCTAAAAAAAAAAAAAAAAAGCAATTACCTCAGGTGGAGAAGAACCCTTACTCCAGAAGCCATTCATGTTGTAAAATGATAGGAGCAAGGGGCTTAAGTAACCCCTTCTCCGGTGTAAATTACTACATGCAAAAAGAAGCAAATCTTTTGTTTCTTGTTTTTTGGGTCACCCTGCCTTGGTGGGAGATAACCAGTTTGTTAAAAAAAATATTATAGCATAATTAATCTGCATAAGACCCACTGATACTCATATCAACTATGGTCAAAAGATTCCCAAACTTACAAACACCCTAAGTTAAATATATTACATGATGAACCAAGTACTGAAGGCAAGACACCACAAGCATAGCTATGCTCCTGTAACTACAAACAGGCAGTCATATCCACACCTGCAAGCTTGAGCATTTACCAACTAATTTAAGTTTTACACCATAACCAATGACATGTAGGTGAGTACAAACAGGAAACACATGTCTTGAACTCAGCAAACTGAGGATCAAGCCTCCACTATGTCTACCCCTCAAGAAGGTTCCTTGATGCTGGTGAGGGGATCTTGATGTAGGTAATTGGATCTGTGTTCCAGTTCCCTGAATTAAACCTGAATACCTTCCTCATCCCCCCATAGGCACTGTATAATCCTATGGACTTAGTGCTCCCCCTTGATTATAAGAATAAATAATGCACTACGTCTTACACTGGGTTTAGCACTTAACATAAATTAAATAAACATACAACATAACCATCCTTTGTGCTATTGTTGTCTATACAAACAACTTATTTATAGGTAAGACATACAGTGGACCCTCGGTTAACGAATACCCCGGAAATCGTGCAATTATGTAAGTATAATTTTGTAAGTTCTTGTGGAAGTGTATTTTTGGGGGTCTGAAATAGACTAACCTACGTGAAATTTTTCCTTAAGGGAGTAAATTCGTTCGGTAATGGCACTTGAGCAGACTTCAGGAGTGAAGTTTTTACGAAACTCGGGGGTCCACTGTATACAACAGTCAGGTATCTTTATTTCGAAACGTTTCGCCTACACAGTAGGCTTCTTCACTCAAGTACAGAAAAGTTGGTAGCAGCAGAAGAGATGTGAAGACAATGTAATCAGTCCATCAACCTTGAAGACGTAGTTTTGAGGTGGTCAGTCCCTCAGCCTGGAGAAGAGTATTTGTTCCATAGTCTGAAACAGTGTGAAGTTGAAGTGACAATATGGAGCCTTATATACTGTCAGGAAGTGAGATGTAGGTCACCTCAAAACCACATCTTCAAGGGTGATGAACTGATTACATTGTCTTCACATCTCTTCTGCTTCTATCATCTTTTCTGTACTCGACTGAAGAAGCCTACTGTGTAGGCAAAACGTTTCGAAATAAAGATACCCAACTGTTGCATATGTCTTACCTAACAACCTGTTGGTATTTTATGCCATTTTAATGTTCAACTTGTTTAAAAGCTGATACACAAAGACTGTAATTCAATTGAAGGTTTTGAACCTCCTGCACTGTTGACTGCAAGGCAGGATTATGACAGGTGATGGGTAAGGCAATATACACAAACTTATAGCAGAACATTATTGTATTATTATTATTTAGGGGATGTTCTAAACCTGTAGGAGTCATATAGCACCTGTGCAAATGGGAGACAATCAGGTTTGACCCAAGGAAAGGGAGGGAAGGGTTATCAAGAGCTCCTTACTGGCATCCAGGAACCTCCCTTGAAAGTTATAGCAGAGAAATACTTTAAGACAATACCTATCTCAAAAAGACTTGTTAAAGCAGTAAACCCTAATTTAACAAACCTCAATTTATCTGGCTTCAGAAATATGAGACAGAATCTGGTCAAATGATTTGAAAATAATGAAGTTCATTGGTTAGAGAATTTTCCACCACTGTCACAATCATAGTAAAAGCAGTCTCACCTGTAACCATCACAATCACCATTACCGATTGTGATAGTTACAGATTCATCTATTAAATGAAGAGTTTATTGTCCATTGATGCAACGTTTATTGTATGTGTATTGGCTACTAAACTATATAATATTACTGCAGCATTCCTAACAAGAGGGGCAGAGAGCCTTCCAGGAAGAGTTAGAAGAGGGTGAAGGTGGTTTTGAGAGGCAGGTGATTGATCATCCACCTGGCATGTGTATTTTTTCGATCAGAATAAGTGGAGACAAACAGACTGTGGGATTTATGTGCTGTTGGAGTGTGAGCAATGCAACATTTATGGAGGGATTCAGGAAAGCTGGTTTACCAGACTTGAGTTCAGAAGGTGGGTAGCACAGTGCCCACATTCTGAAGTATTGGTGAGAAGTTCAGTGAATTATTAAATATGATGTACATGTTTCTCTGGAAAGACAGATAATGAGTAATAGTGAATGTGTTAAAAAATCATTCACAACGTAACTTTTGTCTTTGAAGATAGAGCATTGTTATGACCCTCCTGAGTTTAGTGCTTACTTATGATTATAATAATAATTATTGTCTTTAAAGAAACGATTTAAACAACAAAACTCCTGGAGAGAGCACTTAAGCCACATCATCTCACCTCTCTCTGCCCAGCTGGTGTTTGGTGACACCCTGCATGGACCACAGGTAGCGTTCAACAACAGCCTGAGTGGCGATGCCTGCGTGATCGCAGCCTGGCACCCAGACCACCTCATCTCCCTGTAGCTGGTGCCTTGAAAACCAACAATACTGAGAAATATCCAAGCATTGTGAGAAACCTACTTAATAGTTTATATCTAATTTTTAAGTAGGGTTAGTTGTAATGCATTTCATGCAATCTTTTTTTTTTAAAGGATTAGTTAGCATGAAATGCATTGCAAACTAGTGCCTTTCTTTTGTGCTGAACAATGTTTTATTACATGTAAACTACATTATCCATGTACTGCATAAAAGAAATAAAAAATTGAATTTGATATAAACACTTTTATCAAGAAAGATAGCTTGTCCATATATGAAAACTGCTGTTTTTTACTTATCTATTACTGTTATGTATTACTGTATATAAAATATACTAGTTGTACCTTGGCATATGAACAGCTCCCAACTCGAACAATTATGTAAGTGTAGTTTGGTAAGTGCTTTTGTAAGTGTATTTTTGGGGGTCTGAACAGATTAATCTAATTTACATTATTCCTTATGGGAACAAATTCGTTCGGTATCAGCACTTGAACAGCCTTCTGGAACGAATTAAGCTCATAACCCGAGGTACCACTGTACTAGAAGACTACGTAAACTATAGAATGTAATACCACGGGAATGTTACCCATGAATAAGTAATGATTCACTACAAGTGGTATACATCATACTGTAAAGTATGATTCTGATATATTATACTGTAAAATATGATACATGATATATTATATTGTAAACTGTGATACATGATACAACATACTATAAAGTATGATATGTGATATATGATACTGTAAAGTACAGTATTATGTATACGTACATCATACTGTAAAGTATGATGTATTAAGATCTTCATGGGGAAACATGTAATGTGTAGGGGTCATACAGCACTGACGTAATGGCAGACAACTCAAACCTGATCAAATGAAGGAGAGGGTATCTTCAATTCCTCGGATCAAGAGCTCTTCACCAGAAACAAGGTACTCCACCTTGTGTTAAATATGCTAATCAATTTGTTCAACAACAAGCATGTTAATAACCACCAATATTCTTATTCTCATTATTCTCACTACTTGTAGACATTATTCAACCTTAAAGAAATAACTGTCTCATTATTTATACTATTTTTAATGCCTAAATTTATGTTTGTATACCTACTCAATAACCTATGTCTAGTTCTTAAGTAGTGTGTAAGCATTAGTATTAGCATGGTCCAAATGCTCCACATGCTAGTGACTTTATTTGTGTTTAAAATATTTTATTACATTTTGTATACTGCAGATAGAAATAAAGTGTTTGTTTGAGATCAGTGACTACCTTTTGAAGGGACACCCATATCACATATAATTTGTCCATATGGTTTTTCAACTTGAACCCTCCAGTACAAATACAAAATTTGTTTCTTTGCAAAGGTTACAATGTGTGATTACATTATGTAATTTGTTAGGTACATAGAAAGCCACTATCATGCTGGGGCATTTCAGGCAGACTAATCCTAAAACTGAAAGATTACATTTTGTAATCTCCTTTGGGATAGGGAAAGGATGCATAAATCCATTTATATCATCAAAGGTTTCGGCCTCCTAAGTGCGAATTATTTGTGTAATTAGACACAAAATCATAAATTCTGTATACTACAGCATAAACTTCCAACAGAAAACAAAGAAAAAGTTGGACAGTGTGGTGAAAAGCTGGAATATAATACCAACAAGTTGTACAGAACAAAATGGCACAATACCATGACTGGAACAATGTATAATCATATTGTAATTTGAAATAATACATAACTAGAATAAACTTAATCAATTTCTCTAGCATTAAGTACTTAGTGAATAAGTCTTTAGAATAAGCTGCCCCTAATGCCATGGCATGCCAGTGGCTCTCCTTGTATTACAGTTTTATAATTGTAACTACCAATAACAATGTACACTTGTAACATGCATTGAAATAAAAATATTATTATTATTATTATTTTATTATTATTATACACAAATAACCAGAACATAGGAGAGACGAGCTTACGACAACAACTCAGTCCGACGAGTTGTGTTTAAAGACACGTGAACAAACATTTTATTATGGAAGCAAAACAAGGTCCCATGATGGAAACTTTCCGTAATAAAATGTCTTAAGTATCTGCTTAAAGAACTAGTCATTTATATGGCCCACCTTACAATCAGCTACCCAAGATGAAATTAATTCTACGTGCTCAACCTTTCAAGGAGCTAGGGAGGATTGTCTTGATGCTGGTGGAGTACTCTTGGTTTATGGCATTGGAGCTGATTACTTCCCATTTGCCCAATTACCCTTTTTCCCAAGGAATGGCATGACCCCTAAAGGTTTAGTGCTTCCCTTATGAAGAGTAAACCTACCATTTAATAACCCTCCATTTAACAGACTTCAGAAATACAGTGATCCCTCGTGTTTCGGTGATTCCGTATATCAGTGATTTCGTGTTTCGAGCGCTTTTTTCGGTCAACGTTTTACTCGTGTATCGGTCATTCCCTCGTGTATCGGTCCGTACCAGACCTGTCCGCCTTGCCGCGCAGGAAGCCAGTCTAGCATTGTTTACCATTGAGAGAACATTACCCAGCGCGCTCTTTCAAACATTCACAATAAATTTGTTGTTTATTGGTAGTTTAGTGATTGTCACTGTGAAATAAGTCACCATGGGTCCAAAGAAGCTTCCTAGTGGCACCCCTGTGGTAAAGAAAGTGAGGAACACCATCGAAGTGAAGAAGGAGATTGTAGAAAAATATGAGAGTGGCCTACGTGTGAGTGAGCTTGCCAGGATGTACGGAAAAAACACATCTACTATCACCTCTATCCTGGCAAAGAGAAAAGAAATCAAGTTAGCTAATGTTGCAAAAGGTGTTGATATGTTAACGAAAAATAGATTGAAAACAGTGGATGAGGTTGAGAAGTTGTTGGGGTGTGGATCAATGAAAAACAGAGAGCGGGTGATAGTATTTCCACGGCGATAATTTGTGAAAAGGCAAGGCAGTTACACACAGATCTTGTCAAGACAGTGCCTGCAACCAGTGCTGAGGCGAGTGATTTTTAAAGCCAGCAAAGGCTGGTTTGAGAGGTTTAAGAAACGTAGTGGCATACACAGTGTTGTGAGGCATGGTGAGGCAGCCAGCTCAGACAAACGTGCAGCTGAAAAATTTGTGCAGGAATTCAAGGGGTTCGTAGACACTGAAAAATTTGAACCCCAACAAGTGTTTAATTGTGATGAAACAGGCCTGTTTTGGAAGAAAATGCCAAACAGGACCTTCATTACTCAGGAAGAAAAGGCACAGCCAGGACACAAGCCTATGAAAGACAGGCTAACTCTCATGTTGTGTGCTAATGCCAGAGGTGATTTGAGAGTGAAGCCTTTACTGGTGTATCACTCAGAAAATCCCAGAGCCTTCAAGAAACACAATGTTAACAAGAATAATTTGTGTGTGTATTGGAAGGCTAACACCAAGGCATGGGGCACTAAGGACATTTTCGTGGAATGGTTCACTGGAGTGTTTGGCCCTAGTGTGAAGAAATACCTCCTGGAAAAAAAATTGCCACTCAAGTGCCTCCTCCTACTGGACAATGCTTCTGCTCATCCTCACAACTTGGGAGACAATTTGTCTGATGAGTTCAGTTTCATCACAGTGAAGTTCTTGCCTCCTAACACCACTCCTCTCATCCAGCCCATGGACCAGCAGGTCATTTGTAACTTCAAAAAACTGTACACCAAAGCAGTGTTTGAAAAGTGCTTTCAAGTAACCTCGGACACTGAGTTGACCCTAAGAGAGTTCTGGAAAGATCACTTCAATATCATCCATTGCATAGGCCTTATAGGTAAGGCTTGGCAGGGAGTGACTTCCAGGACTTTGAACTCTGCTTGGAGACCACTGTGGCCGGATTGTGTTGAAAAGAGGGATTTTGAAGGATTTGAGGCTGACCCTGACGACCCTGTGCCTGTTGTGGAAGATATTGTGGCATTGGGCAAGTCCCTGGGGTTGGAGGTGAGTGGTGAGGATGTGGAAGTGTTGGTGGAGGACCACAGGGTAGACCTAACCACTGAAGAGCTGAAATAGCTTCATCAGGAACAGCATCACACGACATTTAGGGAAATTGATTCACAGGAGAAGGATGGACAGGGTGAGGTGCCTTCTTCACGGATTAAGGAAATTTGTTCCAAGTGGAACAATGTGCAAAGTTTTGTTGAACAATTTCACCCTGAGCAAGCTGAAATAAGCCATCTCTGCAACCAGTTCAGTGACAGAGCCATGTTGCACTTCAGGAAAATGTTAAAGAAAGGCCAGAAACAGAGCACTCTTGACAGTTATTTTTCAAGGCAGGGGTCCAGTGACTCTCAAGCTGGTCCTACTGGCATTAAAAGAAAAAGAAGGGAAGTAACACCAGATAAGGACTTGTTACCTGAAGTCCTTATGGAGGGGGATTCACCTTCCAAACACTAACCCCTCCCCCTGTCCTCCTCCCTATCTTCCAGATGCCAGCAACTCTCTTCAATAAAGGTAAGTAAATGTTATTTATTATTATGTTATTTATTATTTATGTATTTATTATTATTTTGTGTTAATAATGTTAGTTTGTGTATGTAAAAGTATAGTTAATCTTTACAAAATTCATTTTTTGTGAATATTTTTGGGTGTCTGAAACGGATTAATTGTATTTACATTATTTGTTATGGGAAATAAGGTTTCGAGTTTCGAGTAATTCGTGTTAAGGTCTAGCTCCTGGAACGGATTATGACCGAAACACGAGGGACCACTGTACTTAATAAAATCCAGGTCAACTGATTTGGAAACAATGAACAACGTCCTTTAGATGCAAAATGGTTCATTATTATTACAATCAGGACAAAACAATCTTTTTGCTATCCACCACAATTGCTGTCCCCAATTAGTCCATTAAATAAAGGGTTTACTGTACAGTAATAATAATTTACCAGCTCAACCGAAGACTCATGATGTGTGCCTGAAGACAATCAAGCAAGCGTCACAAGCAGATTTAGATGAATAAAAACCTACCATCTGGCGATGGCATCCTGCACAGCACAGGTGAGAGCATGACCCAAGTGAAGATGCCCAGTTACGTTTGGGGGCGGCAGAACCATGACAAATTTCTTGGATGCTCCGTGTTTCCGAAAGAATCCTCTACTTTCCCACCATGGATACCAACCTTGCTCCACTTCACTTGGCTTATAGCCAGACGCAAAAGGCTGCGAAAGGTCTGTAAAGAAAAATGTTTATCATATGACTGAAGAAAAATGACATAACTACACACAGTAGGTAAATGTATTTCATTGTGTACAGTATTGTGTAAAGAATAAAAGTTCTGCAACAATAAAGTAATTAGAAAAATTCACAACCAATAAATTATTTTGCTTTTTGCATTACAATACTGTATGTTTTAACACACTTGCCTAGGATGTGACTTACAATGTTGATCAACTCACAGGCACATTATGTACAATACCTGTTTACTGCTTGGTAAACAGGGGCAGCAAGTGTTTAGAGACCTGCCTCATCTGGGATTAAACCTGGATCCTTAATGTCGTGAGATGAATGTTCTATTACTGAGTTAACATAAGATTTGTTTAGTCCCTAGCATCAAGATTCCTTAACTGGCATCATGGAACCTCCCTTGAATTTTCTCCCTGAAGAAAAGTTCGGCTCCAGGCCTGGAGCTCAACTCTTCTCCAGGCTGAGGGACTGACCACCTCAAATACTTTTTCTCCAAGGTTGATGGACTGATTACATCATCTTTATTTCATTACTACGGCTGCTGTTGTATTTGACTGATGAAGCCTACTGTGTAGGCGAAACATTTCATCAATAAAGACACCCAACTGTTGCACATGTGTCTTATTATTATTATTATTATTATTATTATTGTATTATTATTATTATTATTATTAATCTTCAGCTATTGTTTTGATCCTGGGTCTCACTTCAGCCTTATTTTTGGAATAAAACTGTCTAAAATCGATGTAGTATTTATCGGGAAAATTTTAAAAAAGCTAATGTAACCAAAGCAAACGCAATGCAAGTAAAGCTAACGTAACCCAGCCTTACCTAATGTAACCTAATCTAACCTCACCTAACGTAATGTAACCTAACCTAATGTAACCCCACCCCACCTCAATTCACCTCACGTAACCTAACCTAACCTCACCTAACCTAATGTAACTTATCCTAACCTAATCTCACCTAACCTAACCACACCTCACCTAACAATGTAACCTCACCTCACCTAACCTAATGTAACCTCACCTCACCTAACCTAATGTAACTTAACTTAACCTCACCTAACATAATGTAACCTAACCTAACCTCATCTCACCTCACCTAACTAATGCACTAACACTAACTACCTCACCTAACAACCTCACCAAGATACCTAACCTAACCTCTCCTCACCTAACCTTACCTTACCTAACCTCACCTAAACTAAACTAACCTAACCTAACCTAACCTCACCTCACCTAACCTAACCTCACACTTAACCTCACCTATATAACCTAACCTAACCTACAACCTAACCTAACTAGTAACCTACCTAACCTAATTCACCTCAACCTAACCTACCTCACCTAACTAACCTCACCTAAGATAGCCTCCTAACCTAAAACCTAACCTACCTAACCTAACCTCACCTAACCTAAGTGACCTAACCTACTGCCAACCTAACCTCACTACTGCTCACCTCAACCTCACTACCTAACCACCTCACCTACCTAAAGTAACCTTAACCCAACCTCAACCAACCTCACCTCACCTAACCTAACCTACCTTAACCTCACCTAACCTACAACCTAACCTAACCTAACCTAACCTACTCTAACCTACCTCACCTAACCCCTCACCCTAACCTACCTCACCTAACCTAACCTCCTAACCTCACCTACCTACTAAGTAACCTAACCTCACTTCTAACCTAACCTCACTAACCTACCTCACCTAACTAACCTAACCTCACCTAACTAACCTAACCTAACCTAACCTCCTTAACCTCCAACCTCACCTACTTAACCTACCTCACCTAACCTAACCTCACCTTACTTAACCTCACCTACCTACAACCTCCTACCTACCTAACCTACCTTTACTAACCTCACCTCACCTAACTAACCTACCTCACCTACACCTCAACCTAACCTAACCTCACCTTCTTAACCTCACCTACCTAACCTAACCTACCTCACCTACTAACCTAACCTCACCTTACTAACCTCACCTCACCTACTAACCTACCTCACCTAACCTACCTACCTAACCTAACCTCACCTCACCTAACTTAACCTCACCTCACTAACTCTAACCTAACCTCACCTACTTAACCTCACCTCACCTACTAACCTCACCTCACCTAACCTAACCTAACCTCACCTTCTAACCTAACCTCACCTTACCTCCTCACCTCACCTAACTAACCTAACTCACCTTCTACCTCCACCTAACCTAACTTAACCCCTCACCTACTAACCTCCTACCTCTAACCTCACCTCACCTTACTAACCTACCTCACCTACTAACCTCACCTCACCTACTAACCTCACCTCACCTAACTTAACCTCACCTCACCTAACCTAACCTAACCTCACCTTACTTAACCTCACCTCACCTTACTTAACCTCACCTCACCTAACCTAACCTCACCTACTTAACCTAACCTCACCTTACTTAACCTCACCTCACCTTACATAACCTCACCTCACCTACCTAACCTAACCTCACCTTACTAACCTACCTCACCTTAACCTCACCTCACCTTAACCCTAACCTCACCTACTTAACCTCACCTCACCTACTTAACCTCACCCTAACCTCCTCACCTAACCTAACCTAACCTCACCTTACTTAACCTAACCTCACCTTACTTAACCTCACCTCACCTAACCTCACCTACCTAACTAACCTCACCTTACTTAACCTAACCTCACCTTACTTAACCTCACCTCACCTTACTTAACCTCACCTCACCTAACCTAACCTAACCTCACCTTACTTAACCTAACCTCACCTTACTTAACCTAACCTCACCTTACTTAACCTCACCTCACCTTACTTAACCTAACCTCACCTTACTTAACCTAACCTCACCTAACCTAACCTAACCTCACCTTACTTAACCTAACCTCACCTTACTTAACCTCCTCACCTCCAACCTCATTTACCTAACCTCACCTTACTTAACCTAACCTCACCTTACACTTAACCTACACCTCACCCTTACTTAACCTCCACCTCACCTACCTAATAACCTAACCTCACCTTCTTAACCTAACCTCACCTTACTTAACCTAACCTCACCTTACTTAACCTAACCTCACCTTACTTAACCTCACCTCACCTAACCTAACCTAACCTACTTACTTAACCTAACCTCACCTTACTTAACCTCACCTCACCTCACCTAACCTAACCTAACCTCACCTAACAGCCCTTCACCAGCATCAAGGCAGCCCACCCTTGAAGGAAATATTGCAAAGTGATGCAATATTTCCAACATTTATATTGACAATAATCATGTTAAAAATATTATTATAATTATTATGACATATTACAGATATAATTGTCATATTACATGTATATATTCACCATATAAATCTAATAAGTGCTTTTTATTACCTTTCATCTTGCACTGTTGATTAGTATAGAGGATAAATGTTCTTTTGAGGACATTCAATGTCGGGAAACATTTAATACGAGTGAATATTGTATCTTGAAGATATACCAGCAGCTGAAGCATTTTGTGTTGATGTTTATGTTGGATTATAGAGCAGTGACGGTCTTAGTACCGTTGTTGTGACGGTCTTAGTACTGTTGTGACGGTCTTAGTACCATTGTTGTGACGGTCTTAGTACCGTTGTTGTGACGGTCTTAGTACCGTTGTGACGATCTTATTACCATTGTTGTGATGGTGTTAGTACCGTTGTTGTGACGGTCTTAGTACCGTTATTGTGACGGTCTTAGTACCGTTGTGACGATCTTATTACCATTGTTGTGATGGTGTTAGTACCGTTATTGTGAAGGTCTTAGTACCGTTGTTGTGACGGTCTTAGTACCATCATTGTGACGGTCTTAGTACCGTTGTTGTGATGGTGTTAGTACCGTTGTTGTGACGGTCTTAGTACCGTTGTTGTGACGGTCTTAATACCGTTGTTGTGACGGTCTTAGTACCGTTGTTGTGACGGTCTTAGTACTGTTGTGACGGTCTTAGTACCATTGTTGTGACGGTCTTAGTACCGTTGTTGTGACGGTCTTAGTACCGTTGTGACGATCTTATTACCATTGTTGTGATGGTGTTAGTACTGTTGTGACGGTCTTAGTACCATTGTTGTGACGGTCTTAGTACCGTTGTTGTGACGGTCTTAGTACCGTTGTTGTGACGGTCTTAGTACCGTTGTTGTGACGGTCTTAGTACCGTTATTGTGAAGGTCTTAGTACCGTTGTTGTGACGGTCTTAGTACCATCATTGTGACGGTCTTAGTACCGTTGTTGTGATGGTGTTAGTACCGTTGTTGTGACGGTCTTAGTACCGTTGTTGTGACGGTCTTAGTACCGTTGCTGTGACGGTCTTAGTACCGTTGTTGTGACGGCCTTATTACCATTGTTGTGTTAGTACCGTTGTTGTGACGGTCTTAGTACCGTTATTGTGACGGTCTTAGTACCGTTATTGTGACGGTCTTAGTACCGTTATTGTGACGGTCTTAGTACCGTTATTGTGACGGTCTTAGTACCGTTGTTGTGACGGTCTTAGTACCATTGTTGTGACCGTCTTAGTACCGTTGTTGTGACGGTCTTAATACCGTTGTTGTGACGGTCTTAATACCGTTGTTGTGACGGTCTTAGTACCGTTGTTGTGACGGTCTTAGTACTGTTGTGACGGTCTTAGTACCATTGTTGTGACGGTCTTAGTACCGTTGTTGTGACGGTCTTAGTCGTTGACGATCTTATTACCATTGTTGTGATGGTGTTAGTACTGTTGTGACGGTCTTAGTACCATTGTTGTGACGGTCTTAGTACCGTTGTTGTGACGGTCTTAGTACCGTTGTTGTGACGGTCTTAGTACCGTTGTTGTGACGGTCTTAGTACCGTTATTGTGAAGGTCTTAGTATGTTGTGACGTCTTAGTACTCATTGTGACGGTCTTAGTACCGTTGTTGTGATGGTGTTAGTACCGTTGTTGTGACGGTCTTAGTACCGTTGTTGTGACGGTCTTAGTACCGTTCTTATAGAGTTGCGACAGTCTTAGTACCGTTCTAAATAACAAAAAAAGGCACAATACCGTGACTGGAACAATATACACACAACCCGCACATATAAAAGGAGAGGAGCTTACGACGACGTTTCGGTCCGACTTGGACCATTTACAACGTCGTCATAAGCTCCTCTCCCTTTTATATGTGCGGGTTGTGTGTGTATTAGTACCGTTCTTATAGAGCTGCGACGGTCTTAGTATTATTGTGTTGTAGGGTTGCGATGTTCGTAGTACCTTTGTTGAAAAGTTGGGAGTCCTAGTACCATTGGGTTGTAGAATTGAAACGGTCCTAGTACCGTCTAACTTGGACTATTAACAAGTCACAGTGTAAGATATTTTTTTATTCGCAATTTTAAACCCAGAGGGTTAGCCACCCAAGAAAGTCAGTGCATCATCCAGGACTGTCTGTCTTATTTACATTGTGGTCCTTCAATCTTGTCCCCCAGGATTCCACCCAGACCAGTTGACTAACACCCAGGTACTACTTGTTTGCTAGGTGAATGGGGACAGCAGGTGTCAGGAAACACGCCCAGTGTTTCCATCCTTGCTGAGGATCAAACCATGGACACTCGGTGTGTGATGCGAGAGCGTTGCCTACCAGGTCATGGGGTACCCAGGTTGTAGGGCTGTGTTGGTCCTCATTCCGTTGGATTGTAGGGCTACACTTTTTCCTCACACTGCTGGGTTGTAGGGCTGTGGCATTTCTTGAACTGTTGGGCTGTAGGGCTATGTCGGTCCTCGCATTGTTGTGCTATTGGGCTGCAGTATTTCTTGATCTGTTGGGCTGTGTCAGTCTCACACTGTTGGGTTGTAGGGCTTTGGCATTTCTTGAACTGTTAGGCTGTAGGGCTGCAGCAATCCCCACTGTTAGGTTGTAGGGCTGCAGCATCTTGATCTGTCGGGCTGTAGGACTGTCAGTCCTCACACTTAGATTGTAGGGCTGAAGCATTATTTGATCTGTTGGGCTACGTCAGTCCTCACTGTTGGGTTGTAGGGCTGCAGCATTTCTTGATCTATTGGGCTATAGGGCTGTGTCAGTTCTAATACTGTTAGATTGTAGGGCTGCAGCAGTCCTCACTGTTGGGTTATAGGGCTGCTGCATTTCTTGAACTATTGTTAAGAAATTTCACACACAGTACATACTAAAAATTGTTTTTTATTTATTCAGCATTTTATTATTTTTAATCATCCCAGAGTGAAATCCTGGCTTTATCACCGGTTGTATGACCTTTTTGAGTTTAGTTCTCCCTCAACTGAATTAAATATTTTTTTTTCAACAAACTGGCCATATGCCACTGAGGCAGGGTGACCTAAAAAAGAAAAACGAAAGTTTCTCTTTTTAAATTTAGTAATTTATGCAGAAGGGGTTACTAGCACCTTGCTCTCGGCATTTTAGTCGCCTCTTACAGCACACATGGCTTACAGAGGAAGAATTCTGTTCCACTTCCCTATAGAGAGAATTTAATATTATTATTATAATCAAAAGAAACACTAAACTATAGGGAGAGAATTTAATAAATAATGGATTATTACTATGCTTAACTGGGGTACGAGGGTATGGGAACCAAATAATGGGGGTATGGGACTCGATCTCTGAACAATCACCTATTTTGTTCTTAGCTATCAATATGTAAAATAAAACCAAGCTATTGACATCTTTTGAAGTCATACAGATACCCAATAGGAGTATACCTGGAGAGAGTTCCAGGGGTCAACGCCCCTGCGGCCCGGTCTGTGACCAGGCCTCATGTTGGATCAGAGCCTGATCAACCAGGCTGTTACTGCTGGCCGCATGCAGTCCAACGTACGAACCACAGCCTGGCTGGTCAGGTACTGACTTTAGGTGCCTGTCCAGTGCTTGAAGACAGCCAGGGGTTTGTTGGTAATCCCCCTGATGTATGCTGGGAGGCAGTTGAACAGTCTTGGGCCCCTGACACTTATTGTGTTCTCTCAACGTGCTAGTGGCACCCCTGCTTTTCATTGGGGGATGTTACATTGCCTGCCGAGTCTTTTGCTTTCGTAGGGAGTGACTCTCGTATGCAAGTTTGGTACTAATCCCTCGAGAATTTTCCACTTGTATATAATAATGTATCTCTCCCGCCTGCGTTCTAGGGAGTACAGATTTAGGAACTTCAAGCGTTCCCAGTAATTGAGGTGGTTTATCGCAGTTATGCGTGCCGTGAAGGTTCTCTGCACATTTTCTAGGTCAGCAATTTCACCTGCCTTGAAAGGTGCAGTTAGTGTGCAGCAATATTCCAGCCTAGATAGAACAAGCGACCTGAAAAGTGTCGACCCGGGCTTGGCATCCCTGGTTTTGAAGGTTCTCATTATCCATCCTGTCCTTGATAGTCTGGCGAAGGGGGTATTGGCACATATTAGGCATTCCATTGGTTAGATACCATTGCTGTAGTGCCTTCCATGCATCACTCTCATTAAAAAACCTACTTTCTAATTATTTTTTTTTCCAACAAGTTGGCCGTCTCCCACCGAGGCAGGGTGACCCAAAAAGAAAGAAAATCCCTAAAAAGAAAATACTTTCATCATCATTACACTTTCATCTCACTCATACATAATCACTGTCTTTGCAGAGGCACTCAGATACGACAGTTTAGAAGTCCCTCCAAAATGCCAATATCCCAAACCCCTCCTTTAAAGTGCAGGCATTGTATTTCCTATTTCTAAGACTCAAGTCCTGGAAATGGGAATCCCTTCACTAAATATTACCCTGCTCACACTCCAACAGCTCGTCAGGTCCCAAAAAACCATTCGTATCCATTCACTCCTATCTAACACGCTCACACATGCTTGCTGGAAGTCCAAGCCCCTCGCCCACAAAACCTCATTTACCCCCTCCCTCCAACCTTTTCGAGAACGACCCCTACCCCGCCTTCCTTCCCCTACAGATTTATACACTCTCCAAGTCATTCTACTTTGATCCTTTCTATTTAAATGACCAAACCACCTCAACAACCCCTCTTCAGCCCTCTGACAAATACTTTTAGTAACTCCACACCTCCTCCTCCTCCTAATTTCCACACTCTGAATTTTCTGCATAATATTTACACCACACATTGCCCTTAGACAGGACATCTCCACTGCCTCCAGCTGCCTCCTTGCTGCAGCATTTGCAACCCATGCTTCACACCCATATAAGTGTTGGTACCACTATACTTTCTAATATTTCTATATACAGTGGACCCCTGGTTTTTGTGATTTTTTCGTTCCAGAATGCTGTTCAAGTGCCATTACCAAACAAATTTATTCCCATAAGGAATAATGTAAAGTAGATTAGTCCTTTTAGACCCCCTAAAATACACTTATAAAAGCATTTAAAAAAATACACTTACATAAAAGGGCGAGTTTGGAGCAGGACGAACACCGGGGGTCGACTGCATTTATTTCATGGGGGGAAGTGCTAAATCCACAAGGGTCATACAGAGCATTAGGGAAAGAGAAGCAATCAGATATAATCCAGGGAAAGAGAAGAAAGCTCTTATTCTCTGGATCAACAGCCCTTTACCAATATCAAGGCACCTTCCTAGATGAAATTTATCTGCACTATTAGCCACTATCTGTGTTCCCTGGCTCCCTCTTCTCACACATCAAACTAGCTTGTCCTAATCCACTGTCACAGGATCAGTTGCTAAATATAAAACTGGATGTATGTGGTACACTTACAACTCAATATTATAAATTTTCTATCATAAGCATACATACTATAAATCTTCACTTCTACCACTCGACTCATCTATGTAGTAAGACTTATGAAAGTATTCAAGTGTTAGGTAAAAAAATGTGTGTGCATTGTGTATATAATGATGGTAATAAAAAAAAAAAAATATTTATAACACTGACAAGGATAATCAGACAATATTTTCCAAATGCAATGTAGTATTTACATAATGGTAACACCGGATGACTATGATGATGACTTTCTGAGTGTAGAATACACGATCCACGCACTTAACCCAGTCGACATTATGACACCAGACCTTTTGGAGAAACACAAATAATCATTATTACTAAAACAATAATCACACCATTTACTATCATTATGTACTTATTACCAAATATGTCAATTACCAGGAGTATACCTGGAGAGGGTTTCGGGGATTATTGCCCCCGCAGCCCAGTGTGTGACCAGGCAACGGTGCATCCCAAACACATTTGTTATAATTTAAATAATACCTTGCCTGGTAATTTACTCTAATGTCTTCCGACACTGCAAACATTTTTTATATATATACAAGAGGCCCTCCAAATTACAAATGTCCCTCACTTAGGACCCGGTAACATTTTTTACAACTGCCAATATTTAGTGCAAACACACGTGAAACAATCATCCTTTGTACCAGTGCTTTCTATACAAACAACTTTAAGTTGAAATACCAGGAATGTAACTTGTTTGTAAGTTAAAACACCAGTAATGTAACTTGTTTATAAGTTTAAACACCAGTAATGTAACTTGTTTGTAAGTTAAAACACCAGTAATGTAACTTGTTTATAAGTTAAAAACAAAATAATGTAACTTGTTTGTAAGTTAAAACACCAGTAATGTAACTTGTTTATAAGTTGAAACACCAGTAATGTAACTTATTTGTAAGTTGAAACACCAGTAATGTAACTTATTTATAAGTTGAAACACCAGTAATGTACCTTGTTTGTAAGTTAAAACACCAGTAATGTAACTTGTTTGTAAGTTAAAACACCAGTAATGTAACTTGTTTGTAAGTTAAAACACCAGTAATGTACCTTGTTTGTAAGTTAAAACACCAGTAATGTAACTTGTTTGTAAGTTAAAACACCAGTAATGTAACTTGTTTGTAAGTTAAAACACCAGTAATGTAACTTGGTTTGTAAGCCAAAACACAAGGTGCACAACCTGTTTATAAGAAACACAAAGAGCACAACCTGTTTATAAGAAACACATAGAGCACAACCTGTTTATAAGAAACACAAAGAGCACAACCTGTTTATAAGAAACACAATTTGCTCACCCTGTTTATAAGAAACACAAATAGCACAACCTGTTTATAAGAAACACAAATAGCTCAACCTGTTTATAAGAAACACAAATAGTGCAACCTGTGTATAACAAAAACATAGAGCACAGCCTGTTTATAAGAAACACAAAGAGAGCAACCTGTTTATAAGAAACACAAATAGCTCAACCTGTTTATAAGAAACACAAAGAGCGCAACCTGTTTATAAGAAACACAAATAGCTCAACCTGTTTATAAGAAACACAAAGAGCGCAACCTGTTTATAAGAAACACAAATAGCTCAACCTGTTTATAAGAAACACAAAGAGCTCAACCTGTTTATAAGAAACACAAAGAGTGCAACCTGTTTATAAGAAACACAAATAGCTCAACCTGTTTATAAGAAACACAAATAGCTCAACCTGTTTATAAGAAACACAAAGAGCTCAACCTGTCTATAAGAAACATAAAGAGCTCAACCTGTTTATAAGAAACACAAATAGCTCAACCTGTTTATAAGAAACACAAATAGCTCAACCTGTTTATAAGAAACACAAATAGCTCAACCTGTTTATAAGAAACACAAAGAGCTCAACTGTTTATAGAAAAAAGAGTCAACCTGTTTATAAGAAACACAAAAGCTCAACCTGTTTATAAGAAACACAAATAGCTCAACCTGTTTATAAGAAACACAAATAGCTCAACCTGTTTATAAGAAACACAAATAGCTCAACCTGTTTATAAGAAACACAAATAGCTCAACCTGTTTATAAGAAACACAAATAGCTCAACCTGTTTATAAGAGGGTAAAAACCAGGAACGTAGATCATTCAATTCAATTCAAGATTTATTTCTCTGTAAAAAATTACAATGTGTGTTTTACATTTAAAGACAATAATTACAAAGACGGCCGTTAGCATGCCTAGCATGCCTGGGCATGCTAGGCCTAACTTGAATCCCCAGAAACACAACTGGGTTTGTAAGTTGGATCCTTAAGTATAAATTTTGGCTAGCCATTTACAGCAGCAGATTCGTATTTCTATAATTTCAGAGTTTTATTACTCTTGGCCACAGTTTAACCAAATATAAGGGAATTATAAATATAAAAAAACAGGTACAGTGGACCCCCGGTGTTCGTGATGCTCCAAACGTGCCCTTTTATGTAAGTGCATTTTTGTAAATGCTTTTATAAGTGTATTTTTGGGGGTCTAAAAGGACTAGTCTACTTTACATTATTCCTTAAGGGAATAAATTCGTTTGATAATGGCACTTGAACAGCATTCTGGAACGAAAAAAAATCACGAATACCGGGGGTCCACTGTAATAACTTTTACTTGTGGGTCATTCCAGTATTATGTCAAATGTATTGTATTTTCTGTCGTGTAAGATGCACAAGAATATAAGATAATATTTCCAAGCAGTTGTAATGTAATGTTAGTAAACAACTGCTAAAACGTAACCCAAAGTCTACTCTAGACCGTGACCTTGAGCATATAAGGTGCAGGCTGATTTTCCAAGACTTTTTGTGGGTAAAAAAAAAAGCACGCCTTATATGCTGGAAAATACGGTATTTAAAGAAGAAAAGACACAGTACCGTGACTGGAACAACACACAAACAACCCATACATAGGAGAGAGAGAAGCCCAGGATGACATTTCAGTTTGACTTGAACCATTTAAACTGGACCATTATAAATGGTCCAAGTCAGACCGAAACATCGCCCTGTGCTTCTCTCTCGTATGTACGTGTTTTCTGTGTGTCATATGTAATTATTTATCTACTCATGATTCCTGACTGTGACTGCAAAACTGACTAATAACATAAAATATCCTGTCACATCAAGGCTTAATATTTTGAGATAAGCATATTTTTATTATAACATTCATGAAAAAAGCTAAACCAGTAAGGGTCATATAGAACCTAGGAAATGGGAGGTGATTATGTTTGAGTTACGGAAGGGAAGGATAGCTCGAATTTCTTGCATCAAGGACCCTCCACAAACATCAAGACCCCCTCCCATGAAGGATGAAGTAAGCTTAGAGGTGTACAGATACGTACCAAGCAAGGGACCTTATAAGCGGTGAATGTCTTAGCTTCTTGTAGAGTTGAGCTTTCATGTATCTGTCCTCAGCAAGATTGGTCAAGATATCTCTGGTGCTGTTGACAAAAATTCATAAGTAATAAAAAATAAATATGAGTCATTAACATCTATTAAAATTTTTTTTTAAAACAATGGCTGTCTCCCTCTGAGCTAGAGCAACCTGAAAAAGAAACACTTTCACCATCATTCCCTCCACCACTGTCTTGCCTGAGGCATGAAGATACTACAGTTCAGATACAGTATATTATTTATTTTTATTAACACATTAGCTGTCTCCCACCACAGGGTGGCCCGAAAAAGAAAAACTTTCATCAACATTCACTCCATCACTGTCTTGCCAGAGGTGTGCTTACACTACAGTTATAAAACTGCAACATTAACACCCCTCCTTCAGATATACATATAAAGTACATAATAAAATATGATTCATTGTCATTTAATTATCAATAAACTGTACACAATATTATTCATCACTATTTATTAACATATACACCCTAAAAAAAACCATGGTATGGGCGGGGCTCAAACTCATGGCCATGAGTTCGAGCCCCACCCACACCATACACCATACATAAAATATGATTCATCACTATCTTTTCATCTATACACAATATGCAGATATGGTAATATGTATATGTGTAATAAAGCATATTCATTTATACCTTTTTTTAAGAAGTTAGCCATTTCGCACCGAGGCAGGGTGACCCAAACACATATTTCATGCTAACAAATGGATTGCAATACATATATGATAGGCCAAAAATCAAAATATTCAACAGCTATGTGGTGCTCATACTTTTAAAAAACGTGTACACAAGATAAAAAAAAAAGTGCAAAAAAGAGCTACAAAATGATTCCCAGAACTTAATGAGTTACACTGAAAAGCTGAAAATACTAATGAGTATCCAGTATAGCCGACAGGGAAGATGGTGATTTTTTTTGGATGGAATCACTTCTGAAGTCAGTTTCCCACTGAAGTCCATTTGGGGAAACTGACATCACTTAATGGGGTCAAATGGGAAAAACTTCACTCAATCGTGCTTAACAGCAACTCTAATGTGATGAAAAAGGTTTATAAAACTGACAAGTTGAAGAATGAGATGTTTGTGTAACATTTGGGAATCTTTATTGAGGAAATGTTTCACCAGTCAGTGACTTCTTCAGTTCAATACAGAGAAGAACGGTGGAAGATGAGGTGGAGTTTGGGGTAATCAGTTCCTGAGTCTGGAGTCCATGTGTACAGTCCAAGAAAATTATTAAGACTGATGGACTGAACACATCTTCTCCAGGCTGGGGGACTGATTACCTCAAACTCCTTTGATCTTCCACCATTCTTCGATATATTGGACTGAAGAAGCCACTGATTGACAAAACATTTCCTCAATAAAGATGCCCAAATGTTGCAATACTGTCTCACTCTTCACCAACTCTAATCATTAAACCCATTTTTCCATCAGGAGTTGTCTCTACCTCTCACCTTTTCCACGAGGTTGTAGCAACCAGGACAGAGTTGTTGTTGCGAGGGATTACATCGAGGTTCCCGTACTGTGCCAGAGCCATAGAGACCATTCCAGGGGTCACTCTCACTGACCTACTGCGACCTTCAACTACCAGCCAGGGAGGTCGCTCCAAGGGTGGATCTGGACCATTCAGTGCCTGAGGTTAGGTTTATGCAGAAAACTAAGATTATATAACAAACAAAAAGCACTTTTTTTTTACTACATCAGCTGCTTCTCACCAATGTAGTGACCCAAAGAAAAAAACACATTTACCATCACTCACTCCACAGCTGTATTGCCAAATTAGTAATCACGCTACCTAGTAAGAATTAAGTGTATATTAACAAAATAAATGCATAATAATACCTTACACAATGTTAAACAGCAGGCACAAAATGCTCAAGGTAGAGAGATCCTCAAAAGCATTTTTTTAATATGCCGGTCATTTCCTACCGAGGCAGTGTGACCCAAAAAAAGAAGACCCAACTTTATAAGGTTTTTTCCTTTTAAATTTAGTAATTCATACAGAAGAAGGGGTTACTAGATCCTTGCTCCTGGCCTTTTAGTTGCCTCTTATGACACACATGGCTTACGGATGAAGGATTCTTTTCAACTTCCCCATGGAGAACAAAACCAATATATATAACCTTAATAATTAAGTACAGAGAAAGCTATATTCATCTTTCCTTCATAAGCCATGCATGTCTTAAAAGACGACTAAGATACCGGGAGTAACCTCTTCTCCTGTATAAATTACTCAATGTAAAAAGACAAAAAATAATTTTCTTCTCTTTCGGGTCACTCTGCCTCGATGGGAGATGGCCGGGGTGTTAAAAAATAAAGCTATGTTCTATATAATGAAATCCTATTTGTAAAAATACAGTGGTACCCTGAGTTTCGTACAGCTCCCAAAGCGAACAATTATGTAAGTGTATTATTGTAAGTGCTTTTGTAAGTGTATTTTTGGGGGTCTGAAACGGACTAATCTAATTTACATTATTTCTTATGGGAACAAATTCGTTCAGTAACGGCACATGAACAGCCTTCTGGAACGAATTATGGCCAAAACTCGGGGTACCACTGCATTACAATAAACACAGAGACATATGGGTCATCCCAGGAAAGGTTGGAGGGAGGGGGTAAAGGAGGTTTTCAGTGCTATGGGGTTGAACATCCAATAGGCTTGTGTGAGTACGTTAAATCAGAGTGAGTGGAGGCAAGCAGTTTTGTGACCTGATGTGCTGTTAGAGTGTTAGCAAGGTAACATTTATCTGAACACTCAGGTTAAATACATTTGCTGAACTTGAGTCGTGGAGGTGGAATGTGTGGTGCCTACACTAGACACTAGAGGAGGAGTGGGACTGATGAAGTTTGGAAGGTAGTCTGAACTGTGATGTCAGCACACATCATGTACAACAGTGGTTGAATGAATGATGGTGAATATACTTCCTCTTCCTCTTTTTATTTTAATATTTTGTGTTACTTTTCCACACAATTACTTAATTAATGTGATAAATGGTTTGAAAACCGACAAGTTGAAGATTGAGACACTTATGCAACATATGGGAATCTTTATTAAGGAAATGTTTCACCACACAGTGGCTTCATCAGTCCAATACAAAGCAGAGAAGGGTAAGGAGAGGAGGAGTTTGAGGTAATCAGTCAGCTTTCGTCCAATGGTTGGACAAGTATTGAAGAATTCCTTGTATTAAGTTCCCATCATGCTGCAGTGTCTGACAGAGTCCTACTTACACTAGTGGATGGTTCCACTGTGATCCCACTTTTCCCTGCTTCCACTCACCTGTCTACAGTATATAAGTCACTTCTCTGGCCATATACTTTACTTTCTACAAGAATGATGGACTGAACACATCGATTCCAGGCTGAGGGACTGATTACCTCAAACTACTCCTCTCTTTACCCCTCTCTGCTTTGTATTGGACTGAAGAAGCCACTGTGTGGTGAAACGTTTCTTTAATAGATTCCCATATGTTGCATAAGTGTCTCAATCTTCAACTTAATTAATAACAAACAATAAAGTCCTAGACATTAAAATGTAATAAATGACTATATAATAATGACACAGGCTGGATATGAATTCTGATAATCATTATTATTATTATTATTATTATTATTACTGTGATGTAGTATAAGGTTTAGAAAACCGATAAGTTGAAAAATGAGACACTTGTGCCAGCCAGTGGCTTCTTCAGTCCAATACTGAGAAAAATAGTAGAAGATGAGGAGGAGTTTGAGGTAATCAGTCCCTCAGCCTGGAGTGAACACATCGCCTCCAGGCTGAGGGACTGATCACCTCAAACTCCTCCTCATCTTCCACTGTTTTTCTCTGTACTGGACTGAAGAAGTCACTGGCTGGCAAAACATTACCACAATAAAGATACCCAAGTGTTGCACAAGTGTCTTTTTCTTCATGATTACAGTGGTCCCTCGGTTTTCGTGCATCTCCAAACTCGAACATTTATGTAAGTGTATTTTCATAAGTGCTGTTGCAAGTGTTTTATTGGGGGTCTGAAATAGACTAACCTACATGACATTATTTCTTAAGGAAGTAAATTCGTTCGGTAATGGCACTTGAGCAGCATTCTGGAACGAATTTTCGGCGAAAACCGAGGGACCACTGTATTATTATTACTGTATTATTATTATTAGTAGTAGTAGTAGTAGATTAATAGCAAAGCACTAAACCCAAACGGGGTCTTACAGCACCTGGAAATGGGAAGCACAATCACATTTCATCCAAGGACAGCTCCAATTCCTTGGATCAAGAGCCCCTCAGAAGCATCAATCCATCACAATAAGACCAGCTGTATCTCATTCACAATACACTAAAAAAAGAAAAAAAAAACGTGAACTCAAAAGAGCGTCCTTACCACATAACGAACTGCCGCCCTCTGTATCTGCACGTGGTTGGCAAGGTTCTTGAGGGCACAGACATGCTCCCGGGGGCTCATGGGTCGATGCTGCGACCTGCAGAAAAAGTGAAGAGTTGACACACTTGTGGTCTAACTGGCACAGTGCTACCGACAAGCTGTAAACTAACAAACTAACTTTATTTCTATAAAGTGGAGTACAGTATACAGCCTCTCCTCACTTAACGACAGAGTTCCGTTCCTAAGACCGTGTCGGTAAAAGAATCTGTCACTAAGCGAGGAGCATACTATAATGGTAGTGGGTTTGTGTCAACCATCTTTGATATTGTTTTAACCCTTTCACTCTTGAAACCAAAAAAAATTTTTTTTTCTTATGAAATGATAAGACAATCTTTTCCCGATGGTAATGACACCAAAAGTACGAAAATTCATGGAAAACTTATTGAATTATGCTCTCACGAAGTTAGCAGTCTCTGCAATTTTGCCCACTTTGAGCCCTATTTTTGGCCAATTCCATTGTTCCAGCCAACCAACCTCATAGCTATTTCGCTAGAACTCCTTTTGTTCTATCGATTGAGTACAAGAAACTGCCCATTTACCAATTTCAACTACCCAATAAAGTGATCAGAAATTGGTAATTTGGCCAATGTCATACACAATTCAAGTAAAGCCAATTTCAAAATAGGGTCCAGAATTAACAATGTACAAACATTCCTAACACTAAAATAACATTTTCTCTGTTCATCACTCACATCTCCAGGCTCCTCTTATATTACGCTTGCTTTCTATTTTGAATTTTTATTCACACAAAAAATAGAAGATTTACTGTTATGCAGACTACTGCATTATTGTAAAAATGGTATAAATAATATCAGGGCATTTGTAAAAGCATATTAGACCCACCAGCTAATGTGTATTGAACGCGTGACATTATTTGTTTACTCTTGAACATCGGCAAAAATCGATCATTTGCTCTTCTTTGAGCTCAATTTCAAGGTATTTTTAGTCCATAAACCATTCAAAATCATCTCTATTTCTGTAATACATCTTCCATTCTATGAAACGAGACCAAGAAAACGAGACTACAACAATAAATACCATACGAAAATACACCTCAAAGTCAGTGTTTTAACCCCAAAACACGGTTGTTGTTTTTTCTCGTTATGCACTGCATGCGGCAAGATTTTAAGCCGCTAGAATTTTGGCGTAATATTATGGGATTGACACTGGCTTGCAAGCCGTAATATTATGGGACTGACAGTGAAAGGGTAGTTACCATCCCTGTAACAACAACTGGTCACAGACCGGGCCGCAGGGGCACTGACCCCCGAAACCCTCTCCAGGTATACAGTAATTAGAGATAGGTTGAAATATTCCTAAATACACTTGCTTAAGAACAATCACAGACAACGAAAAGTGGAATATTTACAAAGGTATTTGGAGCATGGCATGAAGGTGAGCCATGTGTAGGAAACAGCCACCAGTTAGGTAGGCATCGTAGCCTGCTTCATGGAGCAGCGACTCATTTCCACCTGTAAATATATAAATATAATTCAGCAATTACTCAAAATACCATACTGACCAGAATAACAGAAAAAATAAAATAAAAATCAACAACTACATTATCATTATCATCATCAATCATCATTATCAATCATCAGCATCATCAATCGTCATCAACAATCATCATCAAGCATCATTTTACATTGTCATTTTCACATAAAACTACCTATGCCATCTAACAGACAATTTGGGTTGCAAGATAATGCTGAATGGCAGATCTACTTCAATAAAATTTATTTCCCTACAAGATTTGCTCAGTGATTTTATTAAATCTTTCTGCTTTCCTTACTTTAAATAGTCTTTTTAAAACACGCTAGCCATTTCCCACCAAGGTAGGGGGACTCACAGAAGAAAGTGCATCTACGATCACTCATCCAACGCCTGTCTTGCCAAAAGAGTTAGGACAGAACAGTTTAAATAACTCCAAATACGACATTTTCACCTCAGAACTTGATTTTTAAACAAGCCAGCCATCCATCTCCCACCGAGACAAGGTGACCCAAAAAAGAAGAAATGAAAAAATTTTCTTGATTTTTTAGTCATTAATTTATCTTATCTTAATTTTCCTTTATTCTCCATGGGAAAGTGGAAAAGAATTCTTCCTCTGTAAGCCATGCGTGTCGTAAGAGGTAACTAAAATGCCGGGAGCAAGGGGCTAGTAACCCCTTCTGTATACATTACTAAAGTTAAAAAAAAAAAGAGAAACTTTCGTTTTTCTTTTTCGGCCACCCTGCCTCGGTGGGATACGGCCAGTTTGTTGAAAGACTAAGAATTTTCCTTTATACAGTAGGACCCTCATATCCGCAGGGATACATTTCAAGGATCTGCCGTGGATACCGAAACAGTGGATAGTAGGAAACCCTATATATAAGTCCTATACATACCTACTATAAAGTTTAATTGATGAATTATGCATAATAAGTGGAGAATTATCACTTTTTCACTGATGGGAAGCACTTCACGGCTTCTCTTAGGCTTTGAAGAACTGCCAGCTTCTCTACTTTTGTGCTTTGAGGCCATTATTATGCAAAATTAAGAGGTATTTTTGGGCCACAGTAAACCGTGGAATACTGAAACCGCAGATACTGAATCAGAGGATACAGGAGTTCTACTGTATTTTTATAAGTTAAATTATTATTTCAGTACAATAAAAGCTATGTATGTGTGGAAACAAAAGTTAACTCCTATACTGTACATTATTGATATCCTAATGTTTACAGACTTCATAATTTACATAAACGACATAGATGAGGGAATGAATAGCGACATAAGCAAATTTGCTGATGACACCAAAATAGGCCATCCAATTCATTCTAATGAGGACATGAGAGCACTCCAGGATGATTTGAATAGACTGAGATGAAGTGGTGAGAGAAGTGGCAGAAGCAGTTTAATATAGACAAATGCAAAGTTCTAAATGTTGGACAGGAAAATAACCATGGCACATATAAACTAAATAATGTAGATCTTAATATTACGGATTGTGAAAAGGATTTAGGAGTTCTGGTTAGCAGTAATCTGAAACCAAGACAACAGTGCATAAGTGTTCGCAATAAAGCTAACAGAATCCTTGGCTTCATATCAAGAAGTATAAATAATAGAAGTATTCAGGTTGTTCTTCAACTCTATATATCTTTGGTTAGGCCTCATTTAGATTATGCTGCACAGTTTTGGTCACCGTATTAGAGAATGGATATAAATGCACTGGAAAACGTACAAAGGAGGATGACAAAGTTGATCCCATGTATCAGAAACCCTCCCTATGAGGATAGACTGAGGGCCCTGAATCTGCACTCTATAGAAAGGGGTAGAATTAGGGAGGATATGACTGAGGTGTATAAATGGAAAACAGGAATTAATAAAGGGGATGTAAATAGCGTGCTAAAAATATCTAGCATAGACAGGACTCGCAGCAATGGTTTTAAGTTAGAAAAATTCAGATTCAGGAAGGATATAGGAAAGCACTGGTTTGGTAATAGAGTTGTGGATGAGTGGAACAAACTCCCGAGTACCGTCATAGAAGCTAAGACGTTGTGTAGTTTTAAAAATAGGTTGGATAAATACATGAGTGGGTGTGGGTGGGTGGGTTTTGGACCTGACTAGCTTGTGCTACTAGGTCAGATGCCGTGCTCCTTCCTTAAGTGAATGTGACTGACCTGACTAAGTTAAGGCATTGGCTTAAGCCGGTGGGAGAATTGGACTTGCCTCGCATGGGCCAGTAGGCCTGCTGCAGTGTTCCTTCTTTCTTATGTTCTTAAGTAGTTTCAAACTGGCTCTACAATTTCAGGCAATGGAACAGAAAAATTGAGTGAATGATGATTAATGTGATTTTTCTTTTGGGGCCACGCTACCTCAGTGGGAGACAACCACTATGTTAAAAAAAAAAAAAAACATTACTTATACAGTGGACCCTCGCTATTCGAACACTCCAAAACTCACCCTCATTCCAGAATGCTGTTCAAGTGCTGTTACCAAACGAATTTATTCCCATAAGGAATGATGTAATATGTAGATTAGTCCATTTCAAACCCCAAAAAATACAGTGGTACCTCGAGTTACGATATTTTTTCGTTCGAGAATGCTGTTCAAGTGCCATTACCAAACGAATTTATCCCCTTAAGGAATAATGTAAAATAGACTAGTCCTTTTACACCCCCAAAAATATACTTACAAAAGCATTTAAAAAAATAAACTTACATAAAAGGGCGATTTTGGGGACCATCGTAACTCGAGGTACCACTGTACTCTTATAAAAGCACTTAAAAAAATAAACTTAAATAAAAGGGTGAGTTTTGGAGTGTTCGAATAGCGAGGGTCCACTGTATACAGTGGACCCTGGTTAACGAACACCCCGGAAATCGTACAATTATGTAAGTATAATATTGTAAGTGCTTGTGGAAGTGTATTTTTGGGGGTCTGAAATAGACTAACCTACGTGACATTATTTCTTAAGGAAGTAAATTCTTTCGGTAATGGCACTTGAGCAGGCTTCTGGGATGAAGTTTTTTCGTTAACCGGGGGTCCACTGTATATATATCATAAAATCAATTTAAAAAAATGCTTAATTAATTTTTGAAATGTCATACCCAGACAACACCTTAACATTTAACACAAAACCAAAAGAGAGAGATAATGTGTGAAAATATAATAGATGAGAGGACATCAGAGAATGAAAGCTCTCTAAATGAATGGACGTAGATCAGCTTCCTCTATGTATTGCAAGGTTACTTATTGGGTTCCTGTGATGAGTGGTAAGTGAACACCAAGGGAGTCACTTGGCTTCCTCTGGATATTTGGAGGTGTGATCATTTAAAATGCCCTCTCATAATTCACAACACAATATTTGGTGAAGAAATTATACATGGCATTCTGATCCATCCCGGACCAGTAATGGATCACTTGTGGTAATGGTCCAGGATCATTACTGGGTCACTGTAATATGGTCCATGATCATTACTTAATCACCTGCAATAGTGGTCCAGGACCATTATTGAGTCATTTGTGGCAATGGTCCAAGATTATTACATAGTCAGCTTTGGTAATGGTCCTGGATCATTACATAGTCACCTTTGGTAATAGTTCAGGATCATCACACAGTCATCTTTGGTAATGGTCCAGGATCATCACACAGTCACCTCTGGTAATGGTCCAGGATCATCACAGTCACCTCTGGTAATGGTCCAGGATAGACCAAAATGTCTTTCAAAGTTTTCTTTCCAAATTGTGGAAAAGTTACGAATTGTGGAGGCACAATTGACAACTACCACAGTACTGGCAAACCACCACCAATATACTAACTGTACTTGTTGTCAGGAGGACGATGCGAGAGTGTAGGTAGGTACAAGACCGACTCGTCTCTCTTAAGGCACGAAGACAGCTCAACCAGCCCGGTATTGCTAAACAAACTCCTAACTGCAATCAAGAAAAAATTAATTAGGCATTTCAAATGATAATTATGCCTTTCAAATACTAATTAGGCCTTTCAAATACTAATTAGGAATTTCAAACACTAATTATGAGTCACTTTAAATTAAATAATCAAGAATGTTCATTCACAAGGTAACTACCATAATTGCAAATACTAGTTACTTTCCATTAATATTATTCTTCATCATCCCTTGTAAATAAATAATTCATAGTACAGTGGTCCCTTGGTTTTCGTGCATCTCCAAACTCGAACATTTATGTAAGTGTATTTTCGTAAGTGCTGTTGCAAGTGTATTTTTGGGGGTCTGAAATAGACTAACCTACGTGACATTATTTCTTAAGGAAGTAAATTCGTTCGGTAATGGCACTTGAGCAGCATTCTGGAACGAATTTTCGGTGAAAACCGAGGGACCACTGTATATAGAGTAAATTTAATAGAAATATACAGTACAATTTCTAAAAGTACAGGTAAGCACTCAAAGAAAATAAATAAGAATGTGAAATAAGACTGTGAGGTTGCTGAAATAATAAATATGATAAATAAATAAAAATATTCTCCATGGGGAAGTGGAACAGAAGTCTTCCTCCGTAAGCCATGCGTGTCATAAGAGGCGCCTAAAATGCCTGGAGCAAGGGGCTAGTAACCCCTTCTCCTGAATAGATTACTAAATGTAAAAGGAGAAATTTTCGTTTTTCCTTTTGGGCCACCCTGCCTCGGTGGGAAACGGCTGACGTGTTGAAAGGAAAGAAATAAATAAAAATATTCTCCATGGGGAAGTGGAACAGAAGTCTTCCTCCGTAAGCCATGCGTGTCGTAAGAGGCGGCTAAAATGCCAGGAGCAAGGGGCTAGTAATCCCTTCTCCTGTATATATTATTAAATGTAAAAGGAGAAACTTTCGTTTTTCCTTTTGGGCCACCCCGCTTCGGTGTGGCTGAAAGAAAGAAGAAGAAATAAAAATATCTCCATGAGGAAGTGGAAAAGAATTCTTCCTCTGTAAGTCATGTGTGTTGTAAGAGGCGACTAAAATGGTGGGAGCAAGGGGCTAGTAACCCCTTCTCCTGTATAAATTACTCAATTTAAAAAGAGAAACTTTCATTTTTCTTTTTGGGCCACCCTGCCTCGGTGGGATACAGCCGGTTTGTTGAAAGAAGAAGCAAAAAGAAGAAAAACTTCTTAAAAGCGTTTTTTTTTATTTTGAGTCATCCTCCCTCAAGAAGGCCCTGCTTATAAAGCAGTCAGATGACTAAAAGCTCCAGCTGTGGATCATCAAATAACTAAGATCCACATTTGGAAACACTTGTCCTATTTCCTGACAAACCTAACCAAACTGTAAAGTGAAACATAGCCTTTTTTTCACTTTCAAATGCATATAAACATGTTTACACAATTATATATTAAGTAAGCAATGGAGTTAGGCCTGAAAAATGCATATACAGTTTCCCTGGAGAGGGTTTCGGGGGTCAACGCCCCCGCGGCTTGGTCTGAGACCAGGCCTCATGGTGGATCAGGGCCTGATCAACCAGGCTATTACTGCTGGATGCACGTAAACTGACGTACGAACCACAGCCTGGCTGGTCAGGTACTGACTTTAGGTGGCTGTCCAGTGCCTTCTTGAAGACAGCCAGGGGTCTATTGGTAATCCCCCTTATGTATGCTGGGAGGCAGTTGAACAGTCTTGGGCCCCAGACACTTATTGTGTAGTGAGAACAACAATTAAATTGAAAAAAGAACTCATTGGAAAGTGGAGAAGTGGAACACATGTTGGTATGGTGAAAAGTGGAACACTTGTTGGTATGGTGAAAAGTGGAACACATGTTGGTATGGTGAAGAGTGGAACACATGTCGGTATGGTGAAAAGTGGAACACATGGTATGGTGAAGAGTGGAACACATATGGTATGGTGAAGAGTGGAACACATGTTGGTATGGTGAAAAGTGGAACACATGTTGGTATGTTGAAAAGTGGAACACTTGTTGGTATGGTAAAAAGTGGAACACATGTTGGTATGGTGAAGAGTGGAACACATATGGTATGGTGAAGAGTGGAACACATATGGTATGGTGAAAAGTGGAACACACATGGTATAGAAAAGTGATAGGAACACATGTATGGTGAATGAACACATGGTGAAGAGAGGAACACATGTTGGTATGGTGAAGAAAAGTGGAAACACATTGGTATGGTAAAGTGGACACATATGGTATGAAAGTAAAGTGGTATTTACACATTTGGTATGGTGAAGAGTGGAACACATGTGTATGGTGAAGTGGAACACATTTGGTATGTGAAATGGAAAGAGTGGAACACATGTTGGTATGACAGTGGAAGAGTGGAACACATTGGTATGGTGAAGTGACACATTGGTATGGAAGGTGGAACACATATGGTATGTGAAGAGTGGAACACATTGGTATGGAGAACCTATGGTGAATGGAACATTGTATGGGAAGACACATGTTGGTATGGTGAAGAGTGGAACACATGTTGGTATGGTGAAGTGGAACACATGTTGGTATGGTGAAAAGTGGAACACATGTTGGTATGGTGAAGAATGGAACACATATAGTATGGTGAAGAGTGGAACACATGTTTGTATGATGAAGAGTGGAACACATATGGTATGGTGAAGAGTTGAACACATATGGTATGGTGAAGAGTTGAACACATATGGTATGGTGAAGAGTGGAACACATATGGTATGGTGAAGAGTTGAACACATATGGTATGGTGAAGAGTGGAACACATGTTGGTATGGTGAAGAGTGGAACACATATGGTATGGTGAAGAGTGGAACACATATGGTATGGTGAAGAGTGGAATACATGTTGGTATGGTGAAGAGTGGAACACATGTTGGTATGGTGAAGAGTGGAACACATGTTGGTATGGTGAAGAGTGGAACACATGTTGTTATGGTGAAGAGTGGAACACATGTTGGTATGGTGAAGAGTGGAACACATATGGTATGGTGAAGAGTTGAACACATATGGTATGGTGAAGAGTGGAACACATGTTGGTATGGTGAAGAGTGGAACACATGGTATGGTGAAGAGTGGAACACATATGGTATGGTGAAGAGTGGAACACATATGGTATGGTGAAGAGTGGAACACATGTTGGTATGGTGAAGAGTGGAACACATATGGTATGGTGAAGAGTGGAACACATGTTGGTATGGTGAAGAGTGGAACACATGGTATGGTGAAGAGTGGAACACATGTTGGTATGGTGAAGAATGGAACACATATAGTATGGTGAAGAGTGGAACACATGTTTGTATGATGAAGAGTGGAACACATATGGTATGGTGAAGAGTTGAACACATATGGTATGGTGAAGAGTGGAACACATATGGTATAGTGAAGAGTGGAACACATGTTGGTATTGTGAAGAGTGGAACACATGGTATGGTGAAGAGTGGAACACATATAGTATGGTGAAGAGTGGAACACATGTTGGTATGGTGAAGAGTGGAACACATGTTGGTATGGTGAAGAGTGGAACACATATGGTATGGTGAAGAGTGGAACACATATGGTATGGTGAAGAGTGGAACACATGTTGGTATAGTGAAGAGTGGAACACATGTTGGTATGGTGAAGAGTGGAACACATGTTGGTATGGTGAAGAGTGGAACACATGTTGTTATGGTGAAGAGTGGAACACATGTTGGTATGGTGAAGAGTGGAACACATATGGTATGGTGAAGAGTTGAACACATATGGTATGGTGAAGAGTGGAACACATGTTGGTATGGTGAAGAGTGGAACACATGGTATGGTGAAGAGTGGAACACATATGGTATGGTGAAGAGTGGAACACATATGGTATGGTGAAGAGTGGAACACATGTTGGTATGGTGAAGAGTGGAACACATATGGTATGGTGAAGAGTGGAACACATGTTGGTATGGTGAAGAGTGGAACACATGGTATGGTGAAGAGTGGAACACATATGGTATGGTGAAGAGTGGAACACATATAGTATGGTGAAGAGTGGAACACATGTTGGTATGGTGAAGAGTGGAACACATATGGTATGGTGAAGAGTTGAACACATATGGTATGGTGAAGAGTGGAACACATGTTGGTATGGTGAAGAGTGGAACACATATGGTATGGTGAAGAGTGGAACACACATGGTATGGTGAAGAGTGGAACACACATGGTATGGTGAAGAGTGGAACACATATGGTATGGTGAAGAGTGGAACACATGTTGGTATGGTGAAATCCACCATATCATCCATATTGAAAAATAAAGAGGTAATACAAGGGGCTGATGTGGAGAAAGGAGTGAAAATTCTTGCTGTAAAAAAGGTCACAGATAATTGAAGAAATGGAAAAACTTTTGTTAGCGTGGATTAACAGAAAACAATTGGCCACTGACAGTGTTTCTGAAACAATAATTTGTGAAAAAGAAGTTATACAGACTCTCCTCACTTAACAACATATATAGGTTCCTAAGACCACGTTGTTAAACAAATTTGTCTCTAAGTGAGGAGCATACTATAAGGGTAGTGAGTTTGTGTCAACCATCTTTGATATTGTTTTAATGTCAACTTTGCACCATTTATAACATTTCTGGAATATTTTTAAATGATTATACAGTAGTTTACTGTATATTGAAATATACAGAATAGAGGAAATCAGTTCTAATATACATTATTTAGGTATGCATACTGGTCAGAGAGCCCATCGTAAGTCCGAGGCGTCGGTAAACGAGCACGTTGCCAAGTGAGGAGAGGCTGTATAGTTATCTTAGGCGAGACACCCCGGGAAAACAGTGCTGAAAGTGATTAATTTAAGGCAAGTAGGGGCTGGTTTGATAGATTTACAAAGAAAAGTGGGAGGCGACTATAATGCCAGGAGCAAGGGGCTAGTAACCCCTTCTGTATAAATTACGAAATGTAAAAAGAAGTACTTTTTTTTTTTTTTTGGGTCACCCTGATTTGGTGAGATACAGCTGCTTTATTAAAAAAAAAAAAAAAAAAAGAAGGTTTACTGTACGTATATTGATATAAACATTGAAAATAAAGGACTTATAAGCACCATTTTCCCAGCAGATTTTGTCAATTGTTTTCAAAGTCCATTATACAGAGGTGTGTAATATAGGCAGGCCCCGCTTTACAGCATTTCGCTAATACAGCAGTTTTCAATTATAGTCATTCTTCATTTATTCAGACTTTCTACAATAAATATATTCACCACTCACTACAAGCTGGAAGTGGAATAGAATTCTTCCTCCGTAAGCCATGCGTGTCGTAAGAGGCGACTAAAATGCCGGGAGCAAGGGGCTAGTAACCCCTTCTCCTGTATATATTACTAAATGTAAAAGGAGAAACTTTCGTTTTTCCTTTTAGGCCACCCTGCCTCGGTGGGAAATGGCCGACGTGTTGAAAGAAGAAGTAATGTATGTACTGTATATGAATTTTTTAGGCCTAGCTTTATTGCTCCTTAATATAAGATAATTTAAACATGTTATCAGGCTTTAATATGCATGTGAAAAATGTTATGTTTCACTTTACAGCAATTTTTGCTTTATAGAGGTAGCCCAGAACCTAACCTGCTGTATAAGTAGGGCCCTCATGTATCGAGGATTTAGTGTAATAAAGGACAGTGGTACCTCGGGTTACGAGCTTAATTCATTTCAGAAGGCTGTTCGAGTGCCGATACCGAACGAATTTGTTCCCATAAGGAATAATAGGTAGTAGGTTGGCAGGGAGGTACTAACGTCCTGCCAAGTGAGTGTAAAACGAAAGCCTGTAATTGTTTTACATGATGGTAGGATTGCTGGTGTCTTTTTTCTGTCTCATAAACATGCAAGATTTCAGGTACGTCTTGCTACTTCTACTTACACTTAGGTCACGCTACGGAAACATGTACACGTTTATGTATACACACTCATCTGAGTTTTCTTTGATTTTATCTTAATAGTTCTTGTTATTATTGCTTTTCCTTTCATATCCATGGGGAAGTGGAATAAGAATCTTTCCTCCATAAGCCATGCGTGTTGTAAAAGTCAACTAAAATGCCGGGAACAATGGGCTAGTAACCCCTTTTCATGTATAGCTTACTAAAAAGAAAAAGAAGAAAACAGTCAAAGTGGGATGTTTGAATGTGCGTGGATGTTGTGCGAATGATAAGAAAGACATGATTGTAGATGTCATGAATGAAAAGAAGCTGGATGTCCTGGCTTTAAGTGAGACAAAGCTGAAGGGGGTAGAAGAGTTTCAGTGGGGAGAAATAAATGGGATTAGGTCAGGGGTTTCAAATAGAGTTAAAGCTAAAGAAGGAGTGGCAATAATGTTGAATAATCAGTTATGGCAGGTAAAGAGGGAATATAAATGTATAAATTCAAGGATTATGTGGAGTAAAATAAAGGTTGGATGTGAAAAGTGGGTTATAGTAAGTGTTTATGCACCTGGAGAAGAGAGAAATGTAGAGGAGAGAGAGAGATTTTGGGAAATGTTGAGTGAGTGTGTGGGGAGTTTTGAACCAAGTGAGAGAGTAATTGTGGTTGGGGATCTTAATGCTAAAGTGGGTAAAAATGTTGTGGAGGGAGTAGTAGGTAAATTTGGGGTGCCAGGGGTAAATGTAAATGGGGAACCATTAATTGAGCTATGTGTAGAAAGAGGTTTGGTAATAAGTAATACATATTTTATGAAAAAGAGGATAAATAAATATACAAGGTATGATATAGCACGTAAGGAAAGTAGTTTGTTGGATTATGTATTGGTGGATAAAAGGTTGATGGGTAGGCTTCAGGATGTACATGTTTATAGAGGGGCAACGGATATATCGGATCATTATTTGGTTGTAGCTACAGTTAGAGTAAAAGGTAGATGGGACAAAAAGAAAATGGCAACAGCAAGTAAGAGAGAGGTAAAAGTGTATAATCTAAGGGAGGAGGAAGTTAGGGTGAGATATAAGCAACTATTGGCAGAAAGGTGGGCTAGTGCAAGTATGAGTAGTGGGGGGGGGGTTGAAGAGAGTTGGGATAGTTTTAAAAATGCAGTATTAGAATGTGGGGCAGAAGTTTGTGGCTATAGGAGGGTGGGTGCAGGAGGAAAGAGGAGTGAGTGGTGGAATGAAGAAGTAAAGGGTGTGATAAAAGAGAAAAAGGTAGCTTATGAGAGGTTTTTACAAAACAGAAGTGTTAAAAGAAGAGCAGAGTATATGGAGAGTAAAAGAAAGGTGAAGAGAGTGGTGAGAGTGTGCAAAAGAAGAGCGGATGAAAGAATGGGAGAGGCTCTGTCAAGAAATTTTGCTGAAAAGAAGAAAAAATTTTGGAGTGAGATAAACAAGGTAAAAAAACCTAGGAAACGAATGGATTTGTCAGTTAAAAACAGAGTAGGGCAGTTAGTAGATGGGGAGCTGGAGGTATTGGGTAGATGGCGGGAATATTTTGAGGAACTTTTAAATGTCGATGAGAAAAGGGAGGCGGTAATTTCATGTACTGGCCAGGGAGGTACAACATCGTTTAGGAGTGATGAAGAGCAGGATGTGAGTGTGGGGGAGGTGCGTGAGGCATTACGTAGAATGAAAGGGTGTAAAGCAGCTGGAACTGACGGGATCATGACAGAAATGTTAAAAGCAGGGGGTGATATAGTGCGGGAGTGGTTGGTATTTTTGTTTAATAAATGTATGAAAGAG
Organism: Cherax destructor; assembly: GCA_009830355.1. Classification (NCBI taxonomy): domain Eukaryota; kingdom Metazoa; phylum Arthropoda; class Malacostraca; order Decapoda; family Parastacidae; genus Cherax; species Cherax destructor. The sequence goes on along the minus strand of WNWK01008502.1, from coordinate 24,779 downwards.
GGGAAGGTACCTAGGGATTGGCAGAGAGCATGTATAGTTCCTTTATATAAAGGGAAGGGGGATAAAAGAGAGTGTAAAAATTATAGGGGAATAAGTTTACTGAGTTCTCCATGGGGAAGTGGAATAGAATTCTTCCTCCGTAAGCCATGCGTGTCGTAAGAGGCAACTAAAATGCCGGGAGCAAGGGGCTAGAAACCCCTTCTCCTATATATATACTAAATGTAAAAGGAGAAACTTTCGTTTTTTCTTTTGGGCCACCCTGCCTCAGTGGGAAACGGCCGATGTGTTGAAAGAAAGAAGTAGTTTACTGAGTATACCAGGTAAAGTGTATGGCAGGGTTATTATTGAAAGAATTAGAGGTAAGACAGAGAGTAGGATTGCAGATGAGCAAGGAGGCTTTAGAGTGGGTAGGGGATGTGTAGATCAAGTGTTTACAGTGAAGCATATATGTGAACAGTATTTAGATAAAGGTAGAGAAGTTTTCATTGCATTTATGGATTTAGAAAAGGCATATGATAGAGTGGATAGGGGAGCAATGTGGCAAATGTTGCAAGTGTATGGAATAGGTAGTAAGTTACTGAAGGCTGTAAAGAGTTTTTATGAGGATAGTGAGGCTCAGGTTAGGGTGTGTAGGAGAGAGGGAGATTACTTCCCGGTAAAAGTAGGTCTTAGACAGGGTTGTGTAATGTCACCATGGGGTTGTAAAAGAAGTAAATGCTAGGGTGTTGGGGAGAGGGGTGGGATTAAATTATGGGGAATTAAATGCAAAATGGGAGTTGACACAGTTACTTTTTGCTGATGATACTGTGCTTATGGGAGATTCTAAAGAAAAGTTGCAAAGGTTAGTGGACGAGTTTGGGAGAGTGTGTAAAGGTAGAAAGTTGAAAGTGAACATAGATAAGAGTAAGGTGATGAGAGTATCAAACGATTTAAATAAAGAAAAATTGGATATCACATTGGAGAGAGGGATTATGGAAGAAGTAAATGTTTTCAGATATTTGGGAGTTGACGTGTCAGCGGATGGGTTTATGAAGGATGAGGTTAACCATAGAATTGATGAAGGAAAAAAGGTGAGTGGTGCGTTGAGGTATCTGTGGAGACAAAAAACGTTATCCATGGAGGCAAAGAAGGGAATGTACGAAAGTATAGTGGTACCAACACTCTTATATGGGTGTGAAGCATGGGTTGCAAATGCTGCAGCAAGGAGGAGGCTGGAGGCAGTGGAGATGTCCTGTCTAAGGGCAATGTGTGGTGTAAATATTATGCAGAAAATTTGGAATGTGGAAATTAGGAGAAGGTGTGGAGTTACTAAAAGTATTTGTCAGAGGGCTGAAGAGGGGTTGTTGAGGTGGTTTGGTCATTTAGAGAGAATGGATCAAAGTAGAATGACTTGGAGCGTATAAATCTGTAGGGGAAGGAAGGCGGGGTAGGGGTCGTCCTAGAAAAGGTTGGAGGGAGGGGGTAAAGAAGGTTTTGTGGGGGAGGGGCTTGGACTTCCAGCAAGCATGTGTGAGCGTGTTAGATAGGGGTGAATGGAGACGAATGGTTTTTGGGACATGACGATCTGTTGGAGTGTGAGCAGGGTAACATTTTGTGAAGGGATTCAGGGAAACCAGTTAATTGATTTAGTTGGACTTGAGTCCTGGAAATGGGAAGTACAATGCCTGCATTTTAAAGGAGGGGTCTGGGATAGTGAAATTGGAAGGGACTATTCTCAGCTGTCGTATCTGAGCGCCTCTGCAAAGACAGTGATTATGTATGAGTGTGGTGAAAGTGTTGAATGATGATGAAAGTATTTTCTTTTTGGGGATTTTCTTTCATTTTGGGTCACCCTGCTTCGGTGGGAGACGGCCAACTTGTTGAAAAAAAAAAAAAAGGAATAATATAAAATACACTTACAAAAGCACTTACAGAAATACACTTACATAACTGTTCGAGTTGGGAGCTGCTCGTATGTCGAGGTACCACTGTATAGCATGGCTTGGGAGGACATAAATAGCAACCAATTAAGACAAAAAAAAAATAAAAAATAATTGCATTTTAAACTAAAAGTACCTTGGTCGTTTTTTTCTCTATAGAAGTATTTAAGTTCTGTAGCAATGGACTTTGTGTCGTAGATCAGAGGAAACATCTCATGCAAGTTGGACTTAAAAACTTCGTATGATGGAGGCAGGTTCTGATGGAACTGAAAGTCACATTTTGAAAAAAATTAGATCAGTATGTTGGGTCATAATATACTGAATTTAACTTGTAAATAATCAAGATTATTATCTTTTATTTTGACAATAACTGAATGCTTCATTTTAGCAGCAAATTTCCTATGGTATTCTCAAGCTATTGTCCAGAAAACATGAAAAATAACATCAACAAAAAATAATAGCAGCAATTGTAAATGTGTTTCTTTCTCTGAATCAACTTACTTTGGTAGGAAACATCTGATTTTTTTTGTCAACAAACTGGCTGTCTCCCACTGAGGCAGGGTGACCCAAAAAAGAAGAAACACTTTCACCATCACTCACTCCATCACTGTCTTGCCAGAGGGGCACCAATACTACATTTCAAAACTGCAAACATCCCCACCCCTCCTTCAGAGAACAGGAGGTGTGGGAAAACCTCTGATGTGGTTATGAAAATAGGAAACTGCATAAGGTATCTTCTAGGAGCACCTAATGAAAAGAGTGAGTCTCATACCTGCTTATATATCAACATAAGATCCAGGAGGCAATTGTGAAGAACAAGAGGCTTATGATGATCTGCTAAACAGCGGAAAATGGTGGTAAATCCTAGCATGTTGGTCACAATGGCGTCTATAAACTCTGTGCCTTCAGGGTCCTTTGCCTCAAGTCTTTCACGTTCGCAGGGGGACACTTTCTGAACTAGGACCTGTAAACAAAATTTAATTTAACTTTACATTGCTCAATATGATGACAGAATAACAAGATAATTTTAGATTCTTGAACCTGTAGAAAACATTTCAACTAACTACGTATTGCATAGATTCTTCAACTTTTTTTTTTTCAATGAACCAGCTGCATCCCACTGAGGCAGGGTGACCTAAAAGGAAAAATAAATGTTTCTCCTTTTAAATATAGTAATGTACACAGATGAAGGGATTACTAGCCCCTTGCTCCCGGCATTTTAGTCGCCTCTTATGACACGCATGGCTTACAGAGCAAGAATTCTGTTCCACTTCCTTATGGAGAAAAAACATAATGTGTTCTTTTAACTCACCAGCCGTTTCCCACCAAGGTAGGGTGACCCGAAAAACAAGAGTCACCTACACCATCACTCACAACAAAAAACATCAATTCTGTTTATACCCATATTGCTGACCATGGCTCACAAATCTACGTAGCCATTACAACCAAGCTCGTCTGTCACTTCCTGAAGAAAATTGTTCATTTAGGAAGATTAACTGCTTACTTGCAATCATATTTACTTTAAGACTCACCTGTCCATTGTCTAGAGCAGCCCAGAGGTCTGTAAACCTGTTGCGTATGCTGGCCACTAGTAGCACCTGGAAGGTAACATCATGGTTGATGGAGGGACTAGTTGTGTCTCCATCACTGGCAGCTGCTGCCCACTCCCCTATGGTACTCAACTGGTCCTGTAACTATAAAACTCACTAAGTGAGCAAAAATGGTAAAGCTATCTGACATTTTTTGTTTGCAAGGATTTTCAGGAATCATAATTTTGTCAATAAGCTTAAAATTTAATACTGGCCATCACTCAGAGGTAGAGGGACTCAAAACAGAGGAAACGCATTCATCATCAATCATTCAATTGCTATCTTGCTAGAACATGGTGATATCGCAGTACAGTTGTATAACCACTGTCGGGTTCTGTTTCATATCATGGCCGCTAGGCCTAATGCTGCCACCTGGCATGAGCCTAGTTCTACCAGAGCTCACTCCACCAGACACTGCATCTGGTTCATTCTCGCTCCAGACAACCTAGCAACAGAATGCTCTTTCAAGACTCTCTTGTCAGGCCACCGGACTGGCAGGGCTAGTATCTAACACACTGCTCTGTACTTTTATACAAATAAACCCTAAGGCTCGCCTCCGAAGAACTATCATTACCGCATCGGATGTTGAAGTTTCAAGATGGCCCTCGAAACCTCAACATCCTCACCCCCTCTTTTGATGCCGGCATTGTACTTCCAACCTCCAGGACTCAAATCCAGCTAACTGGTTTCCCTGAATCCCTTCATAAATTTAACATTCACCTAACAAAGAAATCAGTCTGTATCTTTTGCCCTAATATTAATTTTATTTACAAACTTTCTAAATAATCTTCAGTCATGTAACAATATCATCCATAAAGATGCAAAGCCTAACCTGATAATGGTCTACAGTACAGTCATCCCTCCGTTTTCGTGTATCTCTGTTTTCGTGTGTTTCAGTTTTCGTGCAGTTTTTCGTGGAAAATTGACCTCTGTTTTCGTGTGATTCCCTCCATTTTCGTGCTTGGTCCGGAACCTGTCCACCAGTGCCGCGCACATACAAAGGCCGTAGGCCACCACCCACGCACCTCCCACGCACATTGTCACGCAGTCTAGCATTGTTTACGCTTGAGTGAACATCACCCCAGGAGTTTATACAAAACATTTATTAACAATTCATTGTTTTTGGGCCTTGATTATTGTGTGTGACTACTAAATAAGCTACCATGGGCTCAAAGAAAGCTCCTAGTGCCACTTCTTTGGTAAAGAAAGTGAGGAACACCATAGAACTGAAGAAAGAAATAATAGAAAAATATGATAGTGGTGTATGTATTGCCGAGCTCGCCAGGATATACAAGAAAGCCCCAACAACCATTGGTTCCATTGTGTATAAGAGAAAAGCAATCACTGAAGCTAATGTTGCGAAAGGGTGAATACAATAACGAAACAGAGATCACAAACAATAGAAAATATGGAGAAATTGTTGTTGCTGTGGATAAACCAAAAACTGCTAGTGGGTGATAGTGTTGTGCAATCCATCATACGTGAAAAAGCAAGGCAGTTGCATGCCGATCTTGTCAAGAAAATGCCTGGAACCAGTGATGTTGATGTTGATGAATTTAAGGCCAGCAAAGGCTGGTTCGAAAAATTTAAGAAGCGAACTGGCATACACAGTGTTGTAAGGCATGGTGAGGGTGCCAGTTCAGATAAACAAGGGGCTGAAAAATTTGTGCGCGACTTTAAAAAATATGTAGAGGCTGAAAATTTCAAACCCCAACAAGTGTTTAATTGTGACGAAACAGGCCTCTTTTGGAAGAAAATGCCAAGGAGGACCTACATCACGCAGGAGGAAAAGGCAATGCGAGGACACAAGCCTATGAAAGACAGGCTAACTCTCATGTTGTGTGGTAACGCTAGTGGGGATTTTAAAGTGAAGCCTTTACTGGTGTATCACTCTGAAAATCCAAGAGTGTTCAAGAACTACAGTGTTGACAAGAGTAAATTGTGTGTGTTTTGGAAGTCTAATGCTAAGGCATGGGTCACTAGGGAAATTTTTTTGGAATGGTTTAATCAAGTGTTTGGCCCCAGTGTGAAGAAATATCTATTGGAGAATAAATTGCCACTTAAGTGCCTCCTGGTAATGGACAATGCTCCTGGTCATCCTCAAGACTTGGAAGACCAAATGTCTAAGGATTTCAAATTTGTAACAGTGAAGTTCTTGCCTCCTAACACCACTCCTCTCCTCCAGCCCATGGACCAGCAGGTCATTGCAAACTTCAAAAAACTGTACACCAAAGCAATGTTTCAAAGGTGCTTTGATGTGACCAATGACACTGAATTGACCCTAAAAGAGTTCTGGAAGGATCACTTCGATATCTTCCATTGCATAGGCCTTATAGATAAAGCTTGGCAGGGAGTGACTTCAAGGACGATGAACTCTGCTTGGAGAAAGTTGTGGCCAGATTGTGTCCCAGAGAGGGATTTTGAAGGGTTTGTGGCTGGCCCTGAGGAGCCTATGGAAGTTGTGGAAAGTATTGTGGCATTGGGGAATTGCATGGGGTTGGATGTGAGTGGCGAAGATGTGGAAGAGTTGGTGGAGAACCACAATGAAGATCTAACCACTGAAGAGCTGCAAGAGCTTGAGCTGCAACAACAACAAAACAGATCTGAGGAAATTGCTTCAGTGGAGGAAGAGAGATGTAAGGTGCCTTCTTCAGAGATTAAGGAGATTTGTGCAATGTGGAGTAGGGTGCATTCATTTGTGGAGGAACATCACCCTGACAAAGATGTTGCAATCCGTGCTGGCTACTTTTACAATGACAATGCCATGTCCCATTTTAGGGACATTTTAAAGAGCCGCCAGACACAGAGCTCTCTGGAGAGATATTTAGTGCCACAGGTGTGCAGTGACTCTCAAGCTGGTCCTAGTGGGATTAAAAGACAAAGAAGGGAAGTGACCCCAGATGAGGACTTGGTACCTAGAGTCCTTATGGAGGGGGATTCCCCTTCCAAAAATTAGGGTCTCTACCCTCTCCCCTCCTCCCTCTTTTCCATCCAGCAACATCAGTCTTCAGTAAGGGTAAGTGCCACATTCATTTCATTCATTTGTGCATGTAAATCTATCTTTAAGGCCCCCCAAAAAAAATTTTCCAAACTTCTGGGTTTCTGGAACGGATTAATTGAATTTCCATTATTTCTTATGGGGAAAATGGTTTCAGTTTTCGTGTGTTTCAGTTTTAGTGCATCCCTCAGGAACGGATTAAACACGAAAACGGAGGGATGACTGTATAATAAGCACCATGTATCACTTCCTCTCTAAAGAGTGGGTTAATAGTAATTTTTTTCTGAAACAGTATTGCGCCAACAAAAGAATTTTATGATCCCACTGATGAACGCAAATTTTGTAAAATATTCCCATTCTCCAATCGTCAATTTATGTAACAAAACACTTACCTTATAAGGAATTCTAAAGGCTTTATTTCCTTTCACAATAGATGATAATTCACCTCGAAGTTCTTCAGATTCATCAGAGTTCATACAGGGCACTCCACAATACAACCACTGTGGGGATAAAATTATTATATCAACTGACAATTGTACTTAAATGGTATACAATACCAACAAGATGAAGAATTAGACACATGTGCAACATCTGGGAATTTTTATTGGTAGACATCTACAAATAAAGATACCCAGATGTTGCCCAAGTGTCTAATTCTTATACTGATAATTAACCCACAAATTAGAAAAGAAAACTAGACAATGTATTGCTCCATTTGGAACCATTTACACGTCACAGCCAAGAATGAAAAATGAAAAAACCCAACCCATTACCTTGATACATCATTCCGTCTTTCTTTTAGCTTTTCAGTCATGACACTAAAAGTTCAGGACAACCCAAAAATAAACATTTTTTTTTTTGTTGTCACTTCTGTGGATTATTTGTGAATTATTACAGCCATAGCACTGGCTAACTTTTCTTTACTGAATGTCCATTTCATGTAGCAATAAACCTTATTTAACCATACATAATGTATCAAAGACAATTTTTATACTCCCTGGTATTTTACATTCTTCCTCACTAACATTCTAAAATGCTGTTTATTGCTCCCTTTCCTTTCCCATTAAACTCCATCCATACATAAACATTCTGGCACAAATGCTACATTAAACAGATGATTAAACAGAAATCATAGTGTGGAAAGTTGCACAAAAATATATCAGCTAAATAACCAATCAATCAATTAATAAATCAGTTGGTCAATATTTATACCACATGATACATCATTTGTACAAAGTTGGATGACATTACATCAATTGCATCCAGAAGCCCTTAGTTATTCAGAAAATCTCAAAGACAGTAGGCATATTATCAAAGATACACTATTATGTGCCTCAATCAGCTCTCCTTGCACTATATCATTCACTTATCTACCCTTATCTCACCTATGGAATCTGTGCATGGGGATCAACAACATTAAATCACCTTAGACCACTCATAACCCAGCAAAAGGCTGCAGTCAGAATGATAACAAATTCCCACTCTAGACAGCATACTCCACCAATATTCAAAAGCCTAAAACTACTCACTGTAAAGAACATTCACACTTATTCTTGTGCCTACTACATACATAAAACTCTACACTCAAATATACAGTGGACCCTCGGTTAACGAATACCCCGAAATCGTGCAATTATGTAAGTATAATTTTGTAAGTTCTTGTGGAAGTGTATTTTTGGGGGTCTGAAATAGACTAACCTACGTGAAATTTTTCCTTAAGGGAGTAAATTCGTTCGGTAATGGCACTTGAGCAGACTTCAGGAGTGAAGTTTTTACGAAACTCGGGGGTCCACTGTAAACCCTCCGCTCAAAATTCTCCTCACCAACTTTAATAGGACCCATGACCACAACACAAGACACAGATCGCTTTTTGATATACCCCGAGTCCATATCAACCTATGTAAAAATTCTATGCACATAAAGAGCCCCAGAATCTGGAATTCATTACCAGTTAATACTAAGATAACCTTGTCTGAAAATCAATTTAAGACTCTTCTCAAAAACCACCTACTCATCCTAAACTAAATACTCATAATTGTAATCTACTTTAAAAAATGCACAATATTATTTTCCTATAATATAATTTCAATTTTTACTAACATGTTCCTATTATGTAACACCCTACTCAAGCCTAAATTAAATACTCATATTATAAATTACTTTCAAAAATACTCAATGTTATTTTCCTTAAGATAATCTCAATTTTTATATTACCATCCTCCTAAACACTTGTTACAATGTAATATCATCATATTGTAATTTTAAATCAATTTTATAACTAGAAAAATCTCAATCAATTTCTCTAATATTATGTATGTAGTCTATAAGTCATTAGATTAAGCTGCCCCTAATGCCATGGCATGCCAGTGGCTCTCCTTGCACTTCAGTTTATGTTTGTAACTACAAATATCTCTTTATAATTTGCAATGAAATAAAATTTACTTTACTTTACTTTACTTTCCAGACAGCTTTAACTTAGCTTACTTCTAGAAGGACTTCTTCCTCTTTCAACAAACTGGCCGTATCCCACCGAGGCGGGGCGGCCCAAAAGGGAAAATGAAAGTTTCTCCTTTTAAACATAGTAATATATACAGGAGAAGGGGTTACTAGCCCCTTGCTCCCGGCATTTCAGTCGCCTCTTACGACACGCATGACTTACAGAGGAAGAAGTCTGTTCCACTCACCCATGGAGATTAGAGGAAATAAACAAGAAGAACTAGTAAGAAAATGGAAGAAAACCCAGAGAGGTGTGTGTATATATATACAGTGGTACCTCGGTTAACGATATTTTTTCATTCCAGAATGCTGTTCAAGTGCCATTACCAAACGAATTTATCCCCATTAGGAATAATGTAAAATAGACTAGTCCTTTTAGACCCCCCAAAAATACACTTACAAAAGCATTTAAAAAAATAAACTTACATAAAAGGGTGTTTGGGGATCATCGTTAACCGAGGTACCACTGTACTTGTACATGCATGTGTAGTGTGACATAAGTAGCAAGATGTACCTGAAATCTTACATGTTTATGAGACAGAAAAAAGACACCAGCAATCCTACCATCATGTACAACAATTACAGGCTTTCGTTTTACACTCACTTGGCAGGACGGTAGTACCTCCCTGGGCGGTTGCTGTCTACCAACCTACTACCTAGATAAGAACAAATATTAAGAAAATAGAAGAAAACTCAGATGGGTGTGCATACAAATTCACATTCATGAATGTGTGGTGGATCACATTAGGCTAAGGAGTTTCTTAACAATAGCTTTGAAGTGGTGGGCAGCCAGGGAACCTCTGGAATCTTCAGAACTACTTCAGAACTACTGTTAAAAAACACCTTACCTTAATGTGATCCTGATGACAATTTATTACGTCAAACAAATCCTGAAACCCTGTCATGCATTCAATATTGTCCCTGTTCTTGTTAATAACAATCATATTACAAAAGCCTCTGTAACTATTACTATAGCTGTAAAAAATATACTGAACATTCTTGAAAAGAATCAAGAACCTTGAGAATAACCACTGTACTATACCTCATTGAAGCTAAAATTGCATTTAAGCCAAAAAAATTACTCAGAAGAAAAAAACAATCTGTTAAATGCAAAATTTATTATAAGAGAAAAGAATAAAGACAGGAGGTCTAAACATGTTGAGTATTAGTTTCAAGAAAAACAAAATTCACTAAAAAAAATCTATACAGAAAAATATACCGTAATTATCAATTCAAAGACAGAATACCTTATTGAAGTCGAACTGATATTTTTGCAGAAACTCTAAACTCGAGGACTGGCACAAAAACGTGGGATCAAACGATACACATGAGTGGGGTCGCAGGTAGAAGTTATAAGTGGTCACAGTGTATGCGTTGACATCCGGAACACCCTGAAAAATATTATAAAATAAAAAGTGACAGTGTGAATGATGATGAAAGTGTTTCTTTTTCGGGTCACCTGCCTCAGTGGAGGCGGCCAGAATGTTGAAAAAAGACAATTTTAATACATCAGTCATTTCCCATTAAGAGTAAGATGAGTGTAAGGAGGAAAACACATTCACTGTCACTCATAAGTGATGGTGAATGTGTATTATGCAGTAACAATAAGTATTATGCAGTAACACAATTGTAAACAAACCATGGAACAGGCAGGAATTGAACCCATGGGTTCAATTATTTGCCAAGAGTTCAATCCCCACCCATACTGTGGTTTATTATGCAGTATTAATTCCTAGATTTAGCCTATTGAGAATGCTCGGTATAACCACAGGGATATTTTCAATAAGTTTACAAATTAGTTTTACCACTCTTGTATTTTTTTTAATAATTTTGCTTGTTTCTTTATAGGTGTGGATGTATGTATCTAACTTGAGGCCAGGAGCTATGACTTGACCCCAGCAACCACATATAGTGAGTACTTGTATACTGGTAACCTGGATATCTCACACTGGGCATATACAGTGGACCCCCAAGTTTCGGTCATAATTCATTCCAGAAGGCTGCTCAAGTGCCATTACCAAACGAATTTACTCCCTTAAGGAATAATGTCAAGTCGGTTAGTCCATTTCAGACCCCCAAAAATACATTTACAAAAGCACTTACAATATTATACTTACATAATTGTAAGATTTCCGAGGTGACCGAAACTCGGGGGTCCACTGTGTATGCAAACTAATGTCAGTGTAATACAGCCTCTCCTCACTTAGCGACGTACTCGTTAACCGACGACTCGGACTTATGATGGGCTCTCTGACCAGTATGCATACCTAAATAATGTATATTAGAGCTCATTTCCTTTATTCTCTTTATTACAGTATACAGTACACTGCTGTATAAACATTTAAAAATAAACTAAAAATGTTATAAATGATGCAAAGGTGACATTAAAACAATATCAAAGATGGTTGACACAAACCCACTACCATTATAGTATGCTCCTCGCTTAGCGACGAATTCGTTTACTGATTTGGTCTTAGGAACGGAACTCTGTTGTTAAGTGAGCAGAGGCTGTATGTATATATATACAGTGGAACCCTGGTTTTCGTCATTAATCCGTTCCAGAAGGTCGGCCAAAAACCAATTTATACGAAAACTGAAGTAATATTTCCCATAAGAAATAATGTAAATCCAATTAATTCATTCCAGACACCCAAAAATATTAACCAAAAATACATTTTGTAGAGAATAACTATAGTTTTACATACAGAAAACAATGAGAAATAAATATAAAGCATTAATGAAATGGATAAATGAACCCTTTTGTAGAGAATAACTATAGTTTTACATACAGAAAACAATGAGAAATAAATACTATAAAGCATTAATGAAATGGATAAATGAACCATTATTGAAGACTTGCTGGCGTATGGAAGATGGCGAGGAGGGGAGAGGGAGGAGAGGTTATTGTTTGGAAGGGAAATCCCCCTCCATAAGGACTTCAGGTATCAAAGCCCTATCTGGGGTTACTTCCCTTCTTTGTCTTTTACTGGCACTAGGACCAGCTTGAGAGCTACTGGACCCCAATGGAAATAAGTCACTCTGTCTGCCTTTTTTGGGTTATCCCAGGTTCTCTACACATATGCTGCTATGTATGATAATCTATGTAACTGTATTTGTGTTAACCTGAATAAACTTACAGTGGACCCTCGGTTAACGAATACCCCGGAAATCGTGCAATTATGTAAGTATAATTTTGTAAGTTCTTGTGGAAGTGTATTTTTGGGGGTCTGAAATAGACTAACCTACTTGAAATGTTTCCTTAAGGGAGTAAATTCGTTCGGTAATGGCACTTGAGCAGACTTCAGGAGTGAAGTTTTTACGAAACTCGGGGGTCCACTGTACTTACTTACTTACTTACCCTGTCGCACAAAAAATCTGTCCAGAGGCCTGTTTCTGGTGTCTCTAAGATTTTCCTAAAATGGGACACGGCATTGTCATTGAACATGTTGCTGACATGGCTTGCAACAGCTTTGTTAATGTGATATTTTGCCACAAAACTTTGCACCTCACTCCACTTTGCACAAATGTCCTTAATCGCTGAAGAAGGCACATTCTTCCCTCTCTCTTCCTCCTCCTCTGAAGTAAATTTCCTCATCTAAAGTCTGTTGCTGTTCCAGATGAAGGTCTTGCAGCTCTTCAGTGGTTAGCTCTTCCCTGTGGTCCTCCACCAACTCTTCCACATCCTGGCCACTCACCTCCAACCCCATGGACTTCCCCAAAGACACAATAGATTCCACAACAGGTGTAAGGTTGTCAGGGTCAGCCTCAAACCCTTCAACATCCTTCTGGAGGACACATTCTGGCCACAGTTTTCTCCAAGAAGAGTTTATCGTCTTGGAAGTCACTCTTTGCCAAGCCTTATCTATAAGGCTTATGCAATTGAGGATATTGAAGTGATTCCTCCAGAACTCTCTTAGGGTCAATTCAGTGTCCGAGGTCACTTCAAAGTACCTTTGAAACATTACTTTGGTGTAGAGTTTTTTGAAGTTAGAAATGATCTACTGGTCCATGGGCTGGATGAGAGGAGTGGTATTAGGGGGCAAGAACTTCACTGTGATGAAACTAAACTTCCCCAACAATTGGTCTTCCAAGTCTGGAGGATGAGGAGGAGCATTGTCCTTTACCAGGAGGCACTTGAGTGGCAATTTATTTTCCAGAAGGTATTTCTTCACACTTGGGCCAAACACTTCATTGACCCACTCAATGAAAATTTGCCTCGTGACCCATGCCTTATTGTTAGCCTTCCGCATTACACACAATTTACTCTTGATGACATTGTTTTTCTTGAACACTCTGGAATTTTCAGAGTGATACACCAATAAAGGATTTACTTTGAAATCCCCACTAGTGTTACCACAGAACAAAAGAGTTAGCCTATCTTTCATAGGCTTGTGTCCTGGCAGTGCCTTTTCCTCCTGCATGATGTAGGTCCTCTTTGGCATTTTCTTCCAAAAGAGGCCTGTTTCGTCACAATTGAAGACTTGTTGGGGGAGGAATCCTTCAGCCTCTACTTACTTCTTGAATTTATCAACGAATTCTTTGGCCCCACGTTGGTCCGAACTTGCAGCCTCGCCATGCCTTACCACATTGTGTATGCCACTTCGCTTCTTGAATCTGTCAAACCAGCCTTTGCTGGCCTTAAATTCCCTAACAGCAACACTTGTTCCAGGCATTTTCTTTACGAGATCTGCATACAACTGCCTTGCCTTTTTGCAAATTATCGCCTCCACAACACTATCTCCCACTAACTTTTTTTGGTTGATCCACACCAACAACAACTTCTCAACAATTTCGATTGTTTGTGATATCTGTTTCATTAGCACATTTACCCCTTTCGCAACATCAGCTTCCTTGATTTCTTTTTTCTTCGCCAGAATGGAACTGATCGTTGATTTGGACTTTCCATACATCCTGGCGAGCTCGGCCACACGTATGCCACTTTTGTATTTTTCTACGAGTTATTTCTTGAATTCTATCATGTTTCTCAGCTTCTTTACCAAAGGGCTGGCACTCGGAACTTTCTTTGGCCCCATGGTAGCTTATTTAGCAGTCGCAAGCACAAAAAACAATGGATTATTATGAAATGTTTCGAATGAACGCGCGGAGAAATGCTCACTGAATGAGTAACAAAGGCAGACTGAGTCACGAACGTACGAGCGGCCATGTCCCGCAGGCAGGCGGACACGTCTGGTACAGACAATTTCCGAGTGGATGTACGAAAATGGGGAAAATTTCGCCGAAAAGTGGTCGAAAACTGAATTGTACGATAACCGACTGGACAAAAACCGTGGTTCTGCTGTATATATATATATTCTCCATGGGGAAGTGGAACAGAATTCTTCCTCCGTAAGCCATGCGTGTCGTAAGAGGCGACTAAAATGCCGGGAGCAAGGGGCTAGTAACCCCTTCTCCTGTATATATTACTAAATGTAAAAGGAGAAACTTCGTTTTTCCTTTTGGGCCACCCCGCTTCAGTGGGAAACGGCCGACGTGTTGAAAGAAAAAGATATATACAGTGGACCCCCGGTTAACGAAAAAACTTAATCCCAGAAGCCTGCTCAAGTGCCATTACCGAACGAATTACTTCCTTAAGAAATAATGTCACGTAGGTTAGTCTATTTCAGACCACCAAAAATACACTTCCACAAGCACTTACAATATTATACTTACATAATTGTACGATTTCCAGGGTGTTTGTTAACCGGGGGTCCACTGTATATATATATATACATATACTATATAGAAAATATAAACATGAAATCTACCTTATATACTGCTAATCCAAGCTGACATATTGTAAACCTGCGGATGTTGGACACCAGCTTCTTGTACCTCTGTGATCCATCATCAAACAAACTGTTAAGAAAATTTCCTGCTAAATTGTTTGGATGAACAAGAGACTAACTTCAAACACAACACAATATATAAAATAAATTTAAGTAATGTGCAAAACCTTTCTAAATAAATGTGTTATCACTTAACCACTCTCTAAATCCATGAAAATATGCAATTTTTGGATTATGTTGTTTACTGAAATTAGAAACTTTGACCCCCAATGGAAATAAAGGACCAAATGAACACCAAGGACCCCAATGGAAGTCAAGGACCAAATGAAAACCAAGGATCCCAATTGAATTCAAGAACCCAATGAACACCAAGGACCCCAATGGACATCAAGGACCTAATGAAAACCAAGGCCCCCAAACGGAAATCAAGTACCCCTAGGGAAATCAAGGACCCCAACTGAAATAAATAGAAACCAAGGACCCCAATGGAAATCAAGGACTCCAATTGAAATCAAGGATCCCAATGGAAGCCAAGGACCCCAATTGAAATCAAGGACCCAAATGGAAATCAAGGGCTCCCATTGGAAATAAAGGACCCCAAAGGAAATAAATAACTTCGATTTTGGGGGGTTATCCTAGGTGAATTACACATACAGTGGACCCCCGCCTAACGAGCAAAATTCATTCCAGAATCCTGCTCAAGTGCCGTTACCGAACGAATTTACTTCCTTAAGAAATAATGTCATGTAGGTTAGTCTATTTCAGACTCCCAAAAATACACTTCCACAAGCACTTACAATATTATACTTACATAATTGTACGATTTCCGGGGTGCTCGTTAGGCGGGGGTCCACTGTATTTTACTATGCAAGACAATCGTAATCATCCAGAACTGTGTAAAATTGTACCTAAATCAACTTAAGTCATGACCTGGGGCACTACAGAGTGTGAGTCGGATATAGTAATCACTGTATTACCTTCTTCAGGGTAAGTAAGTAAGTAAGTAAGCTCCAGCAAGTAAAAGTAAGCAAAAATAAGTACGAATGTATGTAATCAAAGTACATAAATAAAGTAGGGAAAGTAAGTAAAGCAAGTAAGCAAGGAAGGAAGCAAGAAAATAAGAAAACATAGTAAGCAAGAGAAGAAGAAAGCAAGTAAGAAAGCAAGTATGCAAGCAAGAAAGCAAGAAAACAAGTGAGCAAGCAAGAAAGCAAGTAAGCAAGAAAAAAAAAACAAGTAAGCAAAGAGTATAAGCTTATTTAGGTACAGATACACATAAGTACAGTTATACAAATTTGAATATAATTATCATATACAATAACATGTAAATTACGTAGGATAACCCCACCCCCCTAAAAAAAATAAGTTTAATCACATATACACAAATACGGTTACATAGGTCAAAGTGACTATATTTTCACAGTCGTCCTCTTAATATCTCATAAATACTGACTTTCCTTTAAATGCAGCGTCCGCCAAAAGTCCCGTAAATTCAGTGTCGACGGCCACGAAGGAAGACGACTTGATGTCAGAGAGAACTTCAGGAAGAACATTGTTGAAGTTGTTGGTTGTGACTTCCACCATCGTGCACAAAGTCCCCTCAAAAACTGGAAAAGAAAATTGTTTACAGTATTTCCTTGGAAAGCTTACAATGTGTGGTTAAGATAAGATTTTGTTCAGATTTTTAACCCCGGAGGGTTAGCCACCCAGGATAACCCAAGAAAGTCAGTGCGTCATCGAGGACTGTCTGTCTTATTTCCATTTGAGTCCTCAATCTTGTCCCCCAGTATGCGAATCACACCAGTCGACTAACACCCAGGACAACAGGTGTAAGGAAACGAGTAGAAATGTTTCCACCCCGCCGGGAATTAAACCCAGGCCCTCCACGTGTGAAGTGAGAGCTTTAGCCACCAGGGCACGACATATTACATTACTGTAGTAGTATTATTATTACTATAATCAAGGGGAAAGCGCTAAATTCATAGGATTATGCAGCGCCTATGGGGGGGGAAGGAATTCAGGCTTAATTCAGGGAAATGGAGCACAGATCCAATTCCCTAGATCAAGAGCCCCTCACCAACATCAAGAAACCTTCCTTGAGGGGCTTGGATCAAGAGCCCCTCACCAACATCAAGGAACCTCCCTTGAGGGGCCTGGATCAAGAGCCCATCACCAACATCAAGGAACCTCCCTTGAGGGCCTGGATCAAGAGCCCATCACCAACATCAAAGAACCTCCTTGAGGAGCCTGGATCAAGAGCCCTCACCAACACAAAGGAACCTCCCATGAGGGGCCTGGATCAAGAGCCTCACCAACATCAAGGAACCTCCATGAGGCCTGGATAAAGAGCCCTCACCAACATCGAGGAACCTCCATGAGGGGCCTGGATCAAGAGCCCTCACCAACACCATGAAACATTCCATGAGGAGCCTGGATCAAGAGCCCCTCACCGACATCAAGGAACCTCCTACGTGGGGCCTGGATCAAGAGCCCATCAACATCAAGGAACCTCCTGGCTGATCAACCCGACAACCAAGGAACTCCAGAGGCCTGGATCAAGAGAACCCGGGCTCACCTCAACACCATCAGGAACCTCCCATGAGAGCCTGGATCAAGAGCCCTCACCAACACCAAGGAACCTCCCATGAGGAGCCTGGATCAAGAGCACATCACTAACACCAAGGAACCCAGAGAGCCTGATCAAGAGCCCTCACTAACAAGAACCTCCATGAGGCCTGGATCAAGAGCCCTCACCAACACAAGGAACCTCCATGAGGCCTGGATCAAGAGCCCTCACCAACACAAGAACCTCCCATGAGGGCCTGGATCAAGAGCCCTCACCTAACACAAGGAACCTCCCATGAGGGCTGGATCAAGAGCCCCTCACCAACATCAAGGAACCTCCCATGAGGGGCCTGGATCAAGAGCCCCTCACCAACATCAAGGAACCTCCCATGAGGGGCCTGGATCAAGAGCCCCTCACCAACATCAAGGAACCTCCCATGAGGGCCTGGATCAAGAGCCCTCACCAACATCAGGAACCTCCCATGAGGGGCCTGGATCAAGAGCCCCTCACCAACATCAAGGAACCTCCCATGAGGGCCTGGATCAAGAGCCCCTCACCAACATCAAGGAACCTCCCATGAGGGCCTGGATCAAGAGCCCTCACCAACATCAAGGACCTCCATGAGGCCTGATCAAGAGCCCCTCACCATCAAGGAACCTCCCATGAGGGCCTGGATCAAGAGCCCCTCACCAACATCGAGGAACCTCCCATGAGGGCCTGGATCAAGAGCCCCTCACCAACGATTCAAGGAACCTCCCATGAGGAGCCTGGATCAAGAGCCCCTCACCAACATCAAGGATCCTTCCATGAGGGGCCTGGATCAAGAGCCCCTCACCTCCATCAAGGAACCTCCCATGAGGAGCCTGGATCAAGAGCCCCTCACCAACATCAAGGAACCTCCCATGAGGGGCCTGGATCAAGAGCCCCTCACCAACATCAAGGAACCTCCCATGAGAGCCTGGATCAAGAGCCCCTCACCAACATCAAAGAACCTCCCACTGAGGAGCCTGGATCAAGAGCCCTCACCAGCATCAAAGGAACCTCCCATGAGGCCTGGATCAAGAGCCCTCACCAACATCAAGGAACCTCCCATGAGGAGCTTGGATCAAGAGCCCCTCACCAACATCAAGGAACCTCCCATGAGGAGCTTGGATCAAGAGCCCCTCACCAGCATCAAGGAACCTCCCGTGAGGAGCCTGGATCAAGAGCCCCTCACCAACATCAAGGAACCTCCCATGAGGGGCTTGACATCACAAAATATTAATCACAAAGCCACTAGTCTGTCTGGGTATTTCTATCTTTTCTATCAATAAGACCAAAATAAATTATTATCATGGAGTAAGAGCCATGATCGTTGAACTCAACATCATAGCGACCCACCAATGATAGTTTATGATAACATTATTGTCTTGTATTGGGAAATTTTTACTCCAAATAAAACCGGCGTGTTGTTGTTGTTGTTGGTTTTGAGGGCCACTAAAGCTCACACATAAATAATATTTCTGGTATAAATAATAAGTTTATAAGTAAGTTTATAAGTAAGTAAGTTAACTTATTGATGTATACACAAATACAGTTACATAGATTATCATATATAGCAGCATATGTGTAGAGAACTTGGGATAACCAAAAAAGTCAGTGAGTTATTTCCATTGGGGTCGTTTATTTTATCTAATCTAATCAATTACACATAAATACTGTTACACAAATTATCATACATAGTAACATATGCAATGAGATCACAGTTCCTTGAAGATGTGAGAAATCACGAAAGCGATTGGAAGTTCACTAATGAATGAACAAACGAAGTTTAACAGGTAAAGAGCCACTAGGGGGAGAGGGGGAAGGGAGGATAGTTGAATAAATAATATAATAATCTTTATTTACTACCAGTACATGTACATGGTATACAGACCATAGCTGACATCAATGACATACTACTATATAGAAAGACACTTGTTATGCTGAGCATTTCCCACAAATTAGGTTAGTTTTGTCCCAGGATGCGACCCACACCAAGATCCACTCAACACCCAGGATGCGACCCACACCAGTCCACTAACACCCAGGATGCGACCCACACCAGTCACTAACACCCAGGATGCGACCACACCAGTCCACTAACACCCAGGATGCGACCACACCAGTCCACTAACACCCAGGATGCGACCACACCAGTCCACTAACACCCAGGATGCGACACACACCAGTCCACTAGCACCCAGGATGCGACACACACCAGTCCACTAACACCGGGGATGCGACAACATCAAGTCCACTAACACCAGATCGACACACACACACACACAGTCACAACAACAGCCCTAGTGGGTAAAGCTTCCTCAGCATGGAGGACCGGTTCAACTTAAAGGTGGCAGCACATTTCAAGTGTTCACTAACACACACAGACACACACACACATACTACAACAGGCCAGTGATTGGCTGACAAAAGTAACTAACACCCAGGATGCGACCCACACCAGTCCACTAACACCCAGGATGCGACCCAAACAGTCCACTAACACCCAGGATGCGACCCAACCAGTCCACTAACACCCAGGATGTGACCCACACCAGTCCACTAACACCCAGGATGCGACCCAAACCAGTCCACTAACACCCAGGATGCGACCCACACAGTCCACTAACACCCAGGATGCGACCCAAACCAGTCCACTAACACCCAGGATGCGACCCAACCAGTCCACTAACACCCAGGATGCGACCCACACCAGTCCACTAACACCCAGGATGCGACCCACCAGTCCACTAACACCCAGGATGCGACCCACACCAGTCCACTAACACCCAGGATGCGACCCAAACAGTCCACTAACACCCAGGATGCGACACACACCAGTCCACTAACACCCAGGATGCGACCCACACCAGTCCACTAACACCCAGGATGCGACCCAAACAGTCCACTAACACCAGGATGCGACCACACCAGTCCACTAACACCCAGGATGCGACCCACACCAGTCCACTAACACCCAGGTCACCTATTACGGGGTCACAACACAGGATGCGAAACCAGTCCACTAACACCCCAGGAATCGAACCCCACCAGTTCACTAACATCCACAGGGATACTAATTACTTACTTCGTAGAATAAAGAACATATGAGAATCCTAATTTTCCAGGTACGTTAGAGGAAGACGAACCAGGACGAGTGTGTTGCCATTAAACACAGCCAGGTACTAATTACTGCTAGGTTTCAGTGACCTATAATAACAACCAGAGTACTACTGATGCTAGGTCTGAGTGCCTATAACCCCAACAACCCAGATACCTACTTACTGCTAGGTCTGTCAGTGGCCCTATAACCCCAACAACCCAGATACCTACTTACTGCTAGGTCTGTCAGTGGCCCTATAACCCCAACAACCCAGATACCTACTTACTGCTAGGTCTGTCAGTGGCCCTATAACCCCAACAACCCAGATACCTACTTACTGCTAGGTCTGTCAGTGGCCCTATAAACCCCAACAACCCAGGTACCTACTTACTGCTAGGTCTGTCAGTGGCCCTATAACCCCAACAACCCAGGTACCTACTTACTGCTAGGTCTGTCAGTGGCCCTATAAACCCCAACAACCCAGGTACCTACTTACTGCTAGGTCTGTCAGTGGCCCTATAAACCCCAACAACCAGGTACCTACTTACTGCTAGGTCTGTCAGTGGCCCTATAAACCCCAACAACCCAGGTACCTACTTACTGCTAGGTCTGTCAGTGGCCCTATAAACCCCAACAACCCAGGTACCTACTTACTGCTAGGTCTGTCAGTGGCCCTATAAACCCCAACAACCCAGGTACCTACTTACTGCTAGGTCTGTCAGTGGCCCTATAACCCCAACAACCCAGGTACCTACTACTGCTAGGTCTGTCAGTGGCCCTATAAACCCCAACAACCCAGGTACCTACTTACTGCTAGGTCTGTCAGTGGCCCTATAAACCCCAACAACCCAGGTACCTACTTACTGCTAGGTCTGTCAGTGGCCCTATAAACCCCAACAACCCAGGTACCTACTTACTGCTAGGTCTGTCAGTGGCCCTATAAACCCCAACAACCCAGGTACCTACTTACTGCTAGGTCTGTCAGTGGCCCTATAAACCCCAACAACCCAGGTACCTACTTACTGCTAGGTCTGTCAGTGGTCATATAAACCCCAACAACACAGGTACCTACTTACTGCTAGGTTTGTCAGTGACCATATAAACCCGAACAACCCAGGTACCTATGTTGTGATAAAAACACAGGCCTTATTTCTAGGCTTTATTGAACAACGAATCCATGGTACATGTCTGCAACAGAAGAAAATACATCTAATGACTGCTGCTGCAGGACAGGTGATGTAAGGTGCATATGTCCTCAGAAAAGCTATAGCTACTGGCGACATATTTAAGCTTACCATGTAATCTGCATCACGAATGTATCTGTGTAAGAGAGAGACCACACACATGCTGGGCCATCGTTTGATATCTTTATTATGCAGCCCATACCCATCCTGTGGGCGGTAGTCAAAAGATTACAGAGGTACATAATGGGTCCAGGGACTGGACCTCAAAGTTTGATAGCTGAGCAAGTTACAAAGGTAATGAACTCTCCCCCTTCTAAAATATCAGATACAGTAATCCTCCAAACGGTTAGGTGGGTGACGTGTACGTCCAGACTAGGGATGTATCGGATATCCGTATCCGCATCCGCATCCCCGGAGCATCCGCATAAATTCTTACATCCGCATCCGCATCCGTATTTTTTCTAAATGAGACATCCGCATCCGCATCCGTATTTTTCCTAAGTGAGACATCCGCATCCGCGTCCGCATCCGTAATCACTATTAAATAAATATCCGCATCCGCATCCGGGCCTAACAAAGCGGATGTGGCGGATATTATAACCTAAATTACAGAGCTTACATGTTTGTTTCCCACAAACTTCTTCTTATGATTTACAAATTAACATTGCAGCTTCAAATATTATAACTTAATGACCTGTGCAGAGAGAGAGAGAGAACATAAGAAAGGAGGAACACTGCAGCAGGCCTCTTGGCCCATACTAGGCAGGTCCTTCCCAATCCATCCCACTAACAGAATATTTGCTCAACCTAATTTTTAATGCATATGTGTCTAATAAACACATAAGCAGTATAATGTGATTCTTTATTGTGTTTATTTTTCCATTGTGTCGGTATTTTATACCATTTATTTCCATTGCATGTGTCTAATTTATCAGCCTAGTAGGGTTATTGA
Source organism: Cherax destructor (assembly GCA_009830355.1). Taxonomy (NCBI): domain Eukaryota; kingdom Metazoa; phylum Arthropoda; class Malacostraca; order Decapoda; family Parastacidae; genus Cherax; species Cherax destructor. Next base: position 2,165 of record WNWK01008502.1, on the reverse strand, counting down.
AGCTACACCTTGGGTAGTTTTAAATTAGGTTGGATAAATTCATGAGTGAGAGGGGTTGGTTTTGAGTGGGACTTGCACATGAGTAAATATAATTATCAAAGCTTATTTCTTGGATAGAATTGAAAATTTGGTTGGGCAAATATTCTATTAGTGGGGTGGATTGTGAAAGACTTGCCTAGTATGGGCCAAGAGGCCTTTTGCAGTGTTCCTCCTTTCTTATGTTCTCTCTCTCTCTCTCTCTGCACAGGTCATTAAGTTATAATATTTGAAGCTGCAATGTTAATTTGTAAATCATAAGAAGAAGTTTGTGGGAAACAAACATGTAAGCTCTGTAATTTAGGTTATAATATCCGCCACATCCGCTTTGTTAGGCCCGGATGCGGATGCGGATATTTATTTAATAGTGATTACTGATGCGGACGCGGATGCGGATGTTCCGGGGATGCGGATGCGGATACGGATATCCGATACATCCCTAGTCCAGACCTTCGTAGCCCTTGAGCCTCTTCACCGGGTTCGGTATTTTCTAGCGGGGTTTGACTATCTGCTGGAGCGGCGTCCTCTATTTCAATAGGGGTAGAATGGAAAAATAAACACATAAGCAGTATAATGTGATCCTTTATTGACAACGTTTCGCCCACGCAGTGGGCTTTATCGAGTCACAGACAGATCTACCTGGAAAATGAGCAACATGGAGATATATATAGGGTACAGTCAGGTGGAGAATGCTGGGTCAGGTGGAGAATGCTGGGTCAGGTGGAGAAAGCTGCATGTCACAGTCTTAAAAGTAGTGTGATAGTTAAAAACATTGTGTGACTTAAAGGACCTGCAGTGTACCATTCTTGAGTTCTAGGTGGGATAGCGTTGAAGAAGTGACATGCAGCTTTCTCCACCTGACCCAGCATTCTCCACCTGACTGTACCCATATATATCTCCATGTTGCTCATTTTCAGGTAGATCTGTCTGTGACTCGATAAAGCCCACTGCGTGGGCGAAACGTTGTCAATAAAGGATCACATTATACTGCTTATGTGTTTATTTTTCCATTGTGTCGGTATTTTTATACCATTTATTTCAATAGGGGTAGCCTGAAAAGGCTTCCTGGAGAAACCAAGCATCTTTCGCAACATCTATTGGTGTATCTTGAGATTCCGCACTAACATTGGTTTCAACTGGGGCAAGTGTCTTGTAGATACAGTAGTCTCTTCACCATTTTGGTAGCGAATGTGGGCATAATGCGGATTAGCTTTAGGAGCTCTACCTCTTCCACTAAAGGATCCGTCTTGTTCATCCTACGGTGACTTCAGGAGAATGGGTCCAGGGTGACATAACCAGGTGGGCATGGAGAGGAACGACGTGAATAGTTGAAGAGTCTCTCATGAGGGGGAGCATTAGTAGCCGTGACAGCAATGATCTAATAGAGTGAAGGGCATCAGGTAAGACAGTCTGCCAGTGTTGAACCGGTAGATTGCGATATTTCAGTGTCATTGAACTGACTTCCATATAGTACCATTGAACCGCTCCACTTGACCATTGCCTTGAGGGTTGTAGCTTGTTGTTCTGCTGCAAGCAATCCCTTTGTTAGCCAAAAACTCCTGAAGTTCATTACTCATGAACGAGGATCCCTGTCTGAATGGATATAGGCCGGCATACCAAAATAGCGAATAACTGGGAAAGACAACTGATGACAGTTGAAGCAGTCATATTTGCACAGGGAAACACAAAAGGTAACCTAGAATATTCATCTACTATGTTAAGGAAATACCTATTCTGGTTTATGCTTGGTAGAGGTCCTTTGAAATCTATATTCAGTCTCTCGAAAGGCTGGGTGGCTTTTATGAGATGAGTTTTCTCTGGCTGGTGAAAGTTTGGCTTGCACTCTGCACATACTCTGCATGATCTGATCACTTGTCGCACCTCTTCCACTGAGTAGGGCATATTCTTAGATTTAACAAAATGATACAGGCGTGTAACTCCTGGGTGACACAAGGCCTTGTGGAGCTCTGAGAGTGATTGCAAATCATGACATGCTGCTCCACAGTGGGACCTAAGAATGCATCAGGTGAAATGTTTTCTTCACCCGGTCGATACAGAATATCAAAGTTATAACACGATAGTTCCATCCTCCAGCGTAATATCTTGTCATTCTTGATCTTACTTTTGTG